>JARQWZ010004639.1:62500-103121 GCA_033150135.1 Gobio occitaniae | reverse complement strand
TCATCCTCATCTCATCCTCATCTCCATCTTCATCCTCATCCTCATCCTCATCCTCATCCTAATCTCCATCTTCATCCTCATCCTCATCTCCATCTTCATCCTCATCTCCATCTCCATCTTCATCCTCATCCTCATCTCCATCTCCATCTCATCTCATCTCCATCTCATCCTCATCTCATCCTTCATCCTCATCCTCATTTCCATCTTCATCCTCATCCTCATCTCCATCTTCATCCTCATCCTCATCTCCATCTTCATCCTCATCCTCATCTCCATCTCATCCTCATCTCCATCTCATCCTCATCCTCATCCTCATCCTCATCCTCATCTCCATCCTCATCCTCATCTCCATCTTCATCCTCATCCTCATCCTCATCTCCATCTTCATCCTCATCCTCATCCTCATCCTCATCTCATCTCCATCTTCATCCTCATCTCCATCTTCATCCTCATCCTCATCTCCATCTCCATCTCATCCTCATCTCATCTCATCCTCATCCTCATCTCCATCTTCATCCTCATCCTCATCTTCATCCTCATCTCATCTCATCTCATCCTCATCCTCATCCATCTTCATCTCATCCATCATCCTCCATCTTCATCCTCATCCTCATCTCATCTCCATCTTCATCCTCATCCTCACCTCATCTTCATCCTCATCCTCATCTCCATCTTCATCCTCATCCTCATCTCATCTTCATCCTCATCTTCATCCTCATCTCCATCTTCATCCTCATCTTCATCCTCTCTCCATCATCCTCATCTCATCCTTCATCCTCATCCTCATCCCATCTCCATCTCCATCTCCATCCTCATCCTCATCTCCATCTTCATCCTCATCCTCCATCTCATCTCATCCTCATCCTCATCTCCATCCTCATCCTCATCTTCATCTCCATCCTCATCTCATCTCCATCTCCATCTCCATCTCATCCTCATCCTCATCCTCATCTCCATCCTCATCCTCATCCTCATCTCCATCTTCATCCTCATCCTCATCTTCATCTTCATCTTCATCCTCATCCTCATCTTTATCCTCATCCTCATCCTCATCTCCATCTTCATCCTCATCCTCATCCTCATCCTCATCTCCATCTCCATCTTCATCCTCATCTCCATCATCATCATCATCTCCATCTTCATCCTCATCTCCATCTTCATCCTCATCTCCATCTCCATCTCATCTTCATCCTCATCTTCATCCTCATCCTCATCCTCATCCTCATCTCCATCTTCATCCTCATCCTCATCTCCATCCTCATCCTCATTTCCATCTTCATCCTCATCCTCATCTTCATCCTCATCCTCATCCTCATCCTCATCCTCATCTCCATCTCCATCTTCATCCTCATCTCCATCATCATCATCATCATCATCTCCATCTTCATCCTCATCTCCATCTTCATCCTCATCCTCATCTCCATCTCCATCTCCATCTTCATCCTCATCTTCATCCTCATCTTCATCTTCATCCTCATCCTCATCTCCATCTTCATCCTCATCTCCATCTTCATCCTCATCCTCATCCTCATCTCCATCTTCATCTTCATCCTCATCCTCATCCTCATCTTCATCCTCATCCTCATCTCCATCTCCATCTCCATCTTCATCCTCATCCTCATCTCCATCCTCATCCTCATCTCCATCTTCATCCTCATCTTCATCCTCATCCTCATCTCCATCTCCATCTCCATCCTCATCCTCATCTCCATCTTCATCCTCATCCTCATCTTCATCCTCATCTTCATCCTCATCCTCATCTCCATCTCCATCTTCATCTCCATCCTCATCCTCATCCTCATCTCCATCTTCATCCTCATCTCCATCTTCATCTTCATCCTCATCCTCATCCTCATCTCCATCTCCATCTTCATCCTCATCTCCATCATCATCATCATCTCCATCTTCATCCTCATCTCCATCTTCATCCTCATCCTCATCTCCATCTCCATCTTCATCCTCATCTTCATCCTCATCTCATCCTCATCTCCATCTTCATCCTCATCCTCATCTCCATCTCCATCTTCATCCTCATCTTCATCCTCATCTCATCTCCATCTTCATCCTCATCTCCATCCTCATCCTCATCTCCATCTTCATCCTCATCCTCATCTTCATCCTCATCTTCATCTCCATCTTCATCCTCATCTCCATCTTCATCCTCATCCTCATCCTCATCTCCATCTCCATCTTCATCCTCATCTTCATCCTCATCTCATCTCCATCTCCATCTTCATCCTCATCTCCATCATCATCATCATCATCTCCATCTTCATCCTCATCTCCATCTTCATCCTCATCCTCATCTCCATCTCCATCTCCATCTCCATCTTCATCCTCATCTCCATCATCATCATCATCATCTCCATCTTCATCCTCATCTCCATCTTCATCCTCATCCTCATCTCCATCTCCATCTTCATCCTCATCCTCATCTTCATCCTCATCTTCATCCTCATCTCATCTCCATCTTCATCCTCATCCTCATCCTCATCTTCATCCTCATCTTCATCCTCATCTCATCTCCATCTTCATCCTCATCTCATCTCCATCTTCATCCTCATCTCCATCATCATCATCATCTCCATCTTCATCTTCATCTCCATCTCATCAGTTTTGTTTTATACCTTTTTTTTAAGTGCTATAGAAAACATGCAGATCATAATATACAACCCCAAATCAGAAAAAGTTGGGACAGTATGGAAAACGCAAAAAAAAAAAAAGAAGTGATTTCTAAATTTACTTTGACTTGTTTTCATCACAGACAATATGAACACAAAATATTTCATATTTTGTCGGGTCAACTTCATGTCATTTGTAAATATGCATCCTTTCCTGTCATTCAGACCTGCAACATTTCAAAAAAAGTTCGGACAGGAGCAGTTTAGGGCTAGTAATGAGGAAAATGGTTAAATAATGATGTGATTTGAAACAGGTGATGTCAACAGGTGATTGTAATTATGATTTGGTACAAAAGCAGCATCCAAGAAAGGTCTAATCCTTTAGGAGCAAAGATGGGCCGAGGATCGCCAGTTTGCCAACAAATACGTGAGAAAATTATTGAAATGTTTAAAAACAATGTTCCTCAAAGAAAGATAGGAAGAGATTTGGATATTTCACATTCAACAGTGCATAACATAATTAAAAGATTCAAGGAATCTGGAGGAATTTCAGTGCGTAAAGGACAAGGGCGCAAGCCTAAGCTGAACAACCGTGACCTCCGACCCCTCAGGCGGCACTGCATCAAGAATCGTCATCATCTAGAAGCCATATCACCACATGGGCTCAGGACTACTTTGGCAAACCTTTGTCAAGTACCACAATACGTAGTTACATCCACAAATGCCAGTTAAAACTGTACTGTGCCAAAAGGAAGCCCTATGTTAACAGTGTCCAGAAGCGCCGTCGACTTCTCTGGGCTCGAGGCATCTGGGATGGACCATCACACAGTGGAAACGTGTACTGTGCTCAGATGAAGCAGTATTTCAAGTATTTTTTGGGAGGAATGGACGCCGTGTGCTCCGGACCAAAGAAGAAAAGGATCATCCAGACTGTTACCAGCAACAAGTCCAAAAGCCAGGGTCTGTCATGGTATGGGGTTGTGTCAGTGCCTTTGGCAAAGGTAACTTGCACTTCTGTGAAGGCTCCATTAATGCTGAAAAGCACATAGAGATTTTGGAGCATAATATGCTGCCTTCAAGAAGACATCTTTTCCAGGGACGTCCATGCATATTTCAACAAGACAATGCAAAAGCACATTCTGCACACATTACAAAGTCAAAGTTTGAAGCGCAAAATGCGACAACGAAGACCTCGTACTGTTGCCCACCTTAAGACTTGTTTGCAGGAAGAATGGGACAAAATTACACCTGAAACACTTCATCACTTGGTGTCTTCAGTCCCTAAACGTCTTTTAAGTGTTGTGAAAAGGAATGGCAACATTACAAAGTGGTAAATGCTTTACTGTGCCAACTTTTTTTGAAATGTGTTGCAGGTCTGAATGACAGGAAAGGATGCATATTTACAAATGACATGAAGTTGACCAGACAAAACATGAAATATTTTGTGTTCATATTGTCTGCAATGAAATACAAGTCAAAGTACATTTAGAAATCACTTCTTTTTTTTCTTTTTTTTTTTGCGTTTTCCATACTGTCCCAACTTTTTCTGATTTGGGGGTTTGTATGTGAATAACTAATCTCATACATGCATTACAAAATCATACAAAAATGCAAATACATTTAGAGAATTCTAGCTGTTTTCCCTACAAATATACTGTATTTGTACCCAATCTAGTGTGTATGGCCTTATGCGATTCCATTATGGCACAATATTGCCTTGAGGCAACAGTTTTTTGTTATTTACTCTAAAACATTTGATGATATATAATGTAAAGTTCTTGAAAATACTTCTTTACTCACCAGTGAAGGCGACTCATATTTTTTGGGGGTGAATAACTGGACGCAAACTGGTGAAAAATGCACTTTTCATTGGAGAAAATATGGAGCCATGTGACCTGTGCACATTTTGCCACTTTTTTGCACTTTCATTGATTAGTATTTGAGTTCTTCTTCCCTGAGACGGGTTTGGCCAATAAATTGGTGTTTCATTTTATTAAAAATGAACTAAAATAGACTAGAGGAGGCAACACCGTAGCAGAGTAACGTTTTTTAAACGTTCAGAGAACATTCAAGAGTAACGTCCCCTTAACGTTTGCATGCTCAGAAAGAAAGTTTTCACAGGAACTTAAGCAGCAAATGGGAGGATATGATGAATATGAGATGTGAGAGGCAGTGATTGATCTGTGAATACAGTGCCGTCTGATGGAGTGTGTGTGAGTGTGTGAGTGTGTGTGTGTGTGTGTGTGTGTAGTATTGTATGGGCCCAGCAGGTCGTGAGGTCAGATAACGGACAGATAGCATACAGTGCAGTTCTCCACCTCTCGTGTTCTCTGTAAGTCTGTCAGAGTGAACACACACACACACACACACACATGTGAAGGCCTTGCCCACGCCTCCTCCTCAAACACACACACACACACACACACACACACACAGGGGATTACAGGACCCCTGTGAGCCTCATTAGCGGAACACAACGCCTCCTCTTAAAGGCACAGGACGTCTTTGATAAAGCCTGTGTTCTGGATCTGAAGCGTTCCTCATGCACATCAGTGTGTGTGTGTGTGTGTGTGTGTGTGTGTGTGTGTGTGTCCGAGCTTCAGCTCATCTCTTCAGAGACGCTGGAACTCATTGGGTGTTGAGTGTGTGTGTGTGATAAGGCCGTTATCAGCCGCTCTATTGTCCACTTCTCAACTACTGTATGTCCCAGCAGGACCAGCACTGTATTCTGCTCCTGACACCCTCATGTCACACACACACACACACACACACACACACACACACACACATTTGCTTCAATAGGTTACATTTCGTGCTTTGGAGAAACATCGAATACTACTGGCTAAAACAAAGCTTTAAGATCTCATCACCAAAAATCAGCATCAGCTTAAATAAGTTTAGCTCAACAAACTATTTCCTTCTCAACAATCATTTTTTAATCTAATATTAGATCTTCAAATCAACTTGGCCTCCAAAAGCACTTACATTTGTACATGTTTTTAAAAAATAATTTAACAATAAAACGTTTTTCGTGAACCTTGTAAAGGTTTTTATTTTGGTTATTGAAACCTCCACATATGATATTCATCTTTATTTATGTCACTCTAATGCTGGATTAACCCTTTAACTGAACAGTCATGAAAACACACTATCCAAACTTAAAGCGCTGTAATTCAAGAATGCTTTGGATTATAGACATAAGTTTGGTCTTGTTTTAAAGCAGACACTCGGCAGATTATTGCTGAAGGGAACGAAGACATTCAAAATATGAAAGTATGAAAAAGTTATTGAAGTTTACATTTACTGTAAATAAAAAATACTGTGCTAAATATTTTTTATTTTATATAAAATATATATTTTACAAAATAGTTTTTACTATCAAATCAAAGCCATATGTCTAACCAAGTTGAGTTCCAAATTTGCAGTTGATATCACATTAATTGAAGTCCCCATGAGATGTTGTTTAGCGCTGTACCACAAACAGCCACCGGGTGTCGTTTTTTTAATGCATTTTCCTGTAAATTTCTGTCACTTCCATCACAAAACAGTCACAAAATATGGACCCTCGAGACTCAGACCTTTCAGACGATATGTGTTTTGTCAAGATTAGAAAAGATTTTGATTATAAAGTAATCAAATCAACTCACACACACACACACACACACACACACACACCAGTATTTACTCGTTGCCATATCAACACCATACAGAGAAAAAATGTGCCAAAATGATCAAATCTTTGGCCGATGTCACTGAACATTTACTTAACCTTAGCAAAAGCAAATTTCCTCCTTAAGCACATTTTTCATCTGTTTTATTGTTTATTTAAAGCGAGTCAAATCTGCTATTATTGTAATGTTATCTCTGTAATTTAAGAGATTTAGTCCAGTGGAGCAGGGGCATGTTGTCAAATATGATATTATATTCTATACTTTATGAATTCTGTGGAGAAACCGTGAGATAAAGACTGAGAGTCAATGTTCAGAAGTTATTGATTATTAACTATGATGCTGTGTTTGAGGTGTTTGTTGTCAAACACTCTTTTTTAATGATTAAAAAATGCCATTATTTGATATGATCAAGTTAATAATTGTATTTTATTGAGTAAATATTTGAGTTAGTGTTATATTTCTCTATGATATCAGACTTGAATCTGTCGTATGGTCACCTGTGGGGCATGTTGTCACACTCACTTCATTCTTTCTGGGTAAATCAAGAGAAAAGTATAAACTGTATTAATGAAACATAATGTGTGATATTAATGTGGAAATAATCAATACTCTGAGCCCCAGTGGATCTACTCAAACTGAGACAGTGTTAGTCTGGTCAATAAAAGGGTTTTGACAGAGAAAGTGGTGGATCTTCTCTGAATATTGAGTATAATATTTCAGTTTGTCATTAGTTATTAATCCAGGAGTGATGGATGGAGATATTGTGTTCCAGATGGGATTCCACAGAGCAGGTGCCCAACAACAGTTCATACTCAATATGATATTTCTGCAAATGGCCCATTTTTATTTCCATATTTGAAATGGAGTCAAACATAAAGCAGCTGTTGTGACCGACGTGACTCCGCCCACTGTGATGTGACTCCGCCCACCGTGACGTCACACGCCCGATATTTAAATCTCTCTATTTCCTTTAAGAATAAAACAAACAAACAAATAAAGTTTTATATCTTTATAAAACTGGTTTATATCTCAAGATTGTTATTTTTCCCTCCTCAGAATTATGAATATCGCAGCTCATGAAGTATAACAAAGGTCTTAATACATTGCTCATTTTTTTATACTGCTGGCAAAATTGTATATACATAAACATGAGAATATGAATCCATCCCCAACTTTGACTGTTTTATGTCTTCTCTGAAATTGTTCATATTTAACCCTCTGGTGCTCTTCGTCATTTCTGACAAAATGTTCTGTCAGAATGATATGAAACTGGTGACTTTTCTAGCATTAGGGATGTAAACACACACAAATTGGGGGCATGATTCGAGCATGCTGATTGGTCGTAAAAAAAAAAGAAGTAGCGTTTATTGTCTTCGGTCATAAATGAGCGACCATAGGAAATGACAGAGAAATCTGCAAAAGCACAAAAATTCACTGAATGTTTGTGTGTACAATCTATAAATCAGCCACAATGCTGAAAAAAGTCCACAGCAGTGACACTCTAAAACATCAAGAGTGTGATATTGACACATCCACACACACACACACACACACACACACACACACACACACATCCACACACACACACACACACACACACACACACATCCACTCGCACACACACACACACACATCCACTCACACACACACTTATACACACACACACACACACTTATACACACACACTTATACACACACACACACACACACACACACATACACACACACACACACATCCACTCACACACACACATCCACTCACACACACACACACACACACACATCCACACACACACACACACACACACACATCCACACACACACACACACACACACACACACACACTTATACACACACACACACACACACACACTTATACACACACACACACACACACACACACACACTTATACACACACACACCCACACACACACACACACACACACACACACACACACACACACACACACACACACACACATCCACTCGCACACACACACACACACATCCACTCACACACACACTTATACACACACACACACACACACACACACACACACACATCCACACACACACACACATACACACACTTATACACACACACACACACACACACACACACTTATACACACACACACACACACACACACACACACACTTATACACACACACACCCACACACACACACACACACACACACACACACACACACACACACATCCACTCGCACACACACACACACACACATCCACT
Organism: Gobio occitaniae; assembly: GCA_033150135.1. NCBI lineage: Eukaryota > Metazoa > Chordata > Actinopteri > Cypriniformes > Gobionidae > Gobio > Gobio occitaniae. The sequence goes on along the minus strand of JARQWZ010004639.1, from coordinate 94,574 downwards.
CACACACACACTTATACACACACACACACACACACACATCCACACACACACACACACACACATCCACTCGCACACACACACACACACACATCCACTCACACACACACTTATACACACACACACACACACACACACATCCACTCACACACATACTTATACACACACACACACACACTTATACACACACACACACACACACACACACTTATACACACACAGACACCTATGAAAAACTGAACCTATGAACCACATTTTGAATTTTTAAAAATCACAGCTTCATCAGAATGATATGAAACTTGGTGAATTTTCTAGCATTAGGGATGTAAACACTCAAAAAACATTGGGGTCATGATTCGAGCATGCTGATTGGTCATAAAAAAAATATCCCACTTGTGTTCTTCGGTCAAAAATGACCACCATAGGAAATGAATGAGAAATCTGCAAAAACACAAATTCACAGAAAAAATCTATAATTTTAACAAAACAAAAAAATATCTAAAACTTTATGATAAATAGTCTTTGAGAATTTTTAAATATATATTCAAATCCATCAACAACAAAATCATAATTAAATGTGTTGAAAACAGAACTTGTGAATGCTCCAGCCTCTCCATAGAGACTCTAGTGGTCACACACATGACTGCAGGATTTCTGAATAATCCTAAAGAGGCGCTAATCTGCCTTCAAAAAAATATATTTTGAAGACCTAGTCTCTATTTTAACCTGAAATACTGCAATAATTACAAAAATAAAATAAAAAATTACAAAAACATTTTTTTGTATATTTTTCAATGGCAAAAATAGACCATAATTATTGCATAAATATTCAAAAATACCATCAAATCATCTTAAAAAGAAAAAATATTACTGAAGAATAATAAATTGCATTGGTTTTACTGGAGTGGAGGAAGTGTAATGTTTAGTTGTGTCCGTGAAGACGAGCAGAGAAACCCCTAGAGGAAGAGCCGCAGAGGTTCAACTATTATATCATTTACGGATCCTCTGTCAACAATCACAGTTTTTTACAATCGCTATGACAATTTTTTCAATACTTTTAACAAATTTCCTAAACTCTTAACGCAGCAACACACCTACATCACACAATTGGCAAAACGGTTAATTTCATGCTCAAAATCACACATTGTAAACTAAACTCCTAAACTAATTTTCAAAATACAATAATTCACTAACACAATACACATGTCTACCAAAACACTAACACATGTTCTCTGCCAACAGGAACATTTAGTCAATCATTGCACAATGTTATAAAAACACTAACACTGATGGAATTACAGAATCTGCATTATTGTATGTGTCAGATCTGCCCTTATACAATAGACAGTATATTTGATTGATCATAGATTGTGTGTCGTTTGAAGCCTCTCCACATTTTTTGTTGGGTTTAGTAAATGCATGCATTTTGTTTCTTTTGCTGCAGAAATTCAATACAAAAAATGAATAACCCCATCTCAGAGTAGATTTATAGAATGCCCTTCAGTTTTATTTCAGCATCAGCATCAGCATGTTGACAATAGCAGCTCCTGTTCTTCATTGAGGAGCTTTCCTCTGCCCATGAGGGAGTAGATGTTTATCCTTAGAGGGACAAAATACAGTTACATATTAGAGACCAGAGGCAAACAGTCACTGAAATACATGGTTAAAGTATTTACACTTTGCCGAAGGAGAAGCCCTTATACAATATCATACCTGTTGGTTTCTTGAGAAATCTGGATGATGGACGCCACTGTGTCCCGGCTGAGATTCGGCTGCACTCGTTCACCAGCCGCTCTGATAGCCTGTGGTTTATGACATGGCCTGATGATAGTAGCTCTTATTTCATCAGTTACACTAATTCTGGCCCTTCTTTGAGCCCAACCATGCTTTCGCCCTCCTCAATCTCTGCCTTGCCCTTGTCCTCATCTTTCTCTCCCTCATGCAGGCCTTTTTCTGACTTTCTTTGTGTTGCTCTATATTGTTCCTTTTCCACACAAGATCAGCCAAAGACGTCCTCTTTTACTGTATATGGCCATGAGATTGAAAGAACATCAACACCTGAACATTTCCTAGATGGGAATCAGCTGTGATTTATATATTTGCACAAATTCAATTGGCTGTTTCTCAGTACCAATGGAATAAAATACAGGGGATATATTTATGTTTCAATGCACAATATAAACAGCTGTTCACTTTTACTTTAGTCTATAAGGTTAGGGTTTAGAACATGATGTTATCTGTTCTGATATTCAGTGTTAAAGCATTGGTACATCTGGCAGTGAAGATCCAGTGTTTTGGTCTTGGTTGAGCTTGTGTGTAAAAGAAGTTCAAGCAATTTAAACTTGTGTTAACTGTATGCATTTTGTGTAAAAGCAACACTAAATGTGTTAATTGTATAGCCTACACAGACAGATGTTGTGCTAACTGCATTAAGAGTTTAGGAAATGTGTTAAAAGTATTGAAAAAATTGTCATAGCGATTGTAAAAAACTGTAATGCCACACATTGTTTATGATATGCTCTGTTTGTTCTATCCTTGTTCTAATAATAATCATAATAATAAAAGCAACTCACAATGTAAAATTTCATAATGTAATAATTTTCATTTCCATCTGTTACAGCACGCGATGTGTCAGGGCGAAACCTCATCATGCTTTATTCTGTCATATTTATTGTGGGCGTGTCCAGTGCTGATGCTCTAATGCTATTGGTGGACTGAACGTTTCTTTAGAAACTAAGATATTGCGAATGGTTAATGGTTAATGCACTGCTGTGGTTTATATAAAACTCTATTTTGAGCAGGAGTTGTGTTTAAAGGAAAGTAATGTTATATAAACCATTCAATCATTAACCATTCACAATCAGTTCAGCTCACTCACACTCTAACAAATACTGAGTTAAAAACAACACAAGTTGGGTTAAAAACGGACTAACCCAATGAATGTGTTGTTTTAACCCAGCGTTTGGGTTAAATGTTTGCTTAAAATAAAACGTTAGTCCATGTTCAACCCAACTTGGGTTGTTTTTAACCCAGCATTTTTAGAGTGTATCAAAAACGTCATTCGAATATGACAAATAATCCATGATCCTGTTCCTAATAATCATCATAATGCAGGGGAACTGTGATATGAGCTGCAGCTGCTTTTATTAATCATATCTTGATATTATTTTATATAGAAATAATAATGTTTTATATTCTTTAGTACCACGAAATAACCTCAAAATAACAAATATAAATTTTATTAAAGGAGTTTGACTGAAGAGCTCTGAATAATGTCACGTTTGCAATAACACGGTTTCATATGAGGCATGCTTATACAGTATTATGGGATGTTTGCGTTGCCTCTGCTAGACTGCTGTGTGTGTGTGTGTGTGTGTGTGTGTGTGTGTGTGTGTGTGTGTGTGTGTGTGTGTGTGTGTGTGTGTGTGTGTGTGTGTGTGTGTGTGTGTGTGTGTGTGTGTGTGTGTGTGTGTGTGAAAGGATATGTGTAAAGCCTGACCACTAACTGCCTCTGGACTTGCTCAATGTGAGCACGCGGTGTTTCATATGATGCCGTTAATATATATAAACATATATTTATTACATATATCAGCGTCAGGATTAGGATCTCTACAGTCCACCTGACAAACGTCCAGTTAATGTTTCCCCTGATAAGAGTGAACAGTAATCTGATTCCATAAATCACTTCCTGCTTATACACGATCAGGCATAACATTATAACAGGTGGTCATAATGTTAATCGGCTATAGACTGGGTCAGAGCATCTCCAAAACTGCAGCTCAGTTTGAGGCGTCGACTCGGCCTCCAAATTCTCCAGATCTCAATCCAATCGAGCATCTGTGGGATGAGCTGGACAAGTCCCATCCATCCCCGCCTCACAACTTACAGGACTTAAAGGATCTGCTGCTAACATCTTGGTGCCAGATCCCACAGCACAGCTTCAGTGGAGTCCATCAGATATGGGTCAGCAACACAATATTAGGTCATAATGTTATGCCTGATCGAGAAGTTTCCAGAAACCATTCTTCTTAATATTATTAATTCATTATTTATTATTAGAATTCAATTCCGTTTGCATCATTGCATCACCGCCCAAATAAATGCACTTTCTAGCAGAAAGAGTTTCCTGCCTCAAAACTGGAGCCGTTTCTGATGCACATGTGTGTGTGTGTGTGTGTGTGTGTGTGATGGGTAGGTTTAGGGGCAGTGTAAGGGGATAGAATATACGGTATACGGTATAAAAACCATTACGCCAATGGAAAGTCCCCATAAAACATGAAAACCCAACATGTGTGTGTGTGTGTGTGTGTGTGTGTGTGTGTGTGTGTGTGTGTGTGTGTGTGTGTGTGTGTGTGTGTGTGGCCGTGTTTCTGTTGCAGTTAGACTATGTCACAAAGAGAGAGTGTTGAGTTAGTAATAGGAAATGTGTAAAGCCTGACCACTAACGGCCGCTGAGAGTTACTCTAGACCCGCACATCTGGAGCCGCTGAGAGTTACTGTTATAAACTCTAGACCCGCACATCTGGAGCCGCTGAGAGTTACTGTTATAAACTCTAGACCCGCACATCTGGAGCCGCTGAGAGTTACTGTTATAAACTCTAGACCCGCACATCTGGAGCCGCTGAGAGTTACTGTTATAAACTCTAGACCCGCACATCTGCTCTGCCTCTGGAGAACGAGCAGTGTAATAAAGGTGGCTTCGATCCTGAACACCAGAGATTGAGAAACTCGGGAAAATTCCCTGGGAAAAGCAACAGGCGTGTGTTCGTGTTGCGTCAAGCGCGCAGCGGGGGCGCGCATAAGGCGAGGTCGGGAGCGCGCGCTGTGTGTCGGTGAACCGATCAGATCTCCGGGATCATGGCCTCGTGTCTCGTGCTGGTGTCCGCGCTCCTCCTGACGCTCCTGATCGCGTGGATCTGCGCGCACTCGCGGAGAAGGTGAGCTCCACTCCTTCACTAAAGTTACCGCTCTTCTTCTCTCAGAGATTCAGAACCTGACCTTATGTTACACCTGCCACATAACTCACATTATATAAACATATAGACTACTGTAATATTCATAAGGAATATCCGGCTGTTATGTGTTGTACAACACCAGACTGATGTATTAGAATATCAGTTCCCACTCTAAATACACATCTTTGATTATTTAGTTATTTTAATTAATTCAATTACTTGATGATTTTTTTTTTTTTATTGTGGTGGATAATAAATCATAAAATGCGTTAGAGTGGTGATTGAAATAAACATACCTCAATACATTTTTAAATAAATAATGTGTATATCAAGTAGATTGCTCAAATCCTTGACATATTAATATCAGCCAAGCATAACATGGAAGACGACATTTTGGAAAATATATTAGAAGCTATACTCATTAAAAGACATGTAGATGGTGTTTTAGGAAAGAACTGATAATGATGCCTTATAAAGCGACATATCGGAGACGCATGCGCTTCAGATCCCGTTTATCCATTCCTACTTTTCCATTGTTTTCCCAAACGCGTTTGATGGATGTGTGTAACCGTTGTGCTATGGAAGGCCAAATGGGTCATAACTGACCAAACACCAGGGTCCAGAAATTGCTGTATTTTGCGCTGGTTTTCGTCTAAAACGCCACAAAAATATTGTGTTTTCTGGACGCTAGACGTTTGGTCAATGCTAGAGCTGCACGATTTGGGGAAAATATCGAATTGCGATTATTTTGGTTAAAATTGCGATTGCGATTTAAAATGCGTTTTTTATTTTTTATTTTTTACAAATGAAAGTTGTGTATATAACATTTTGTGTTTATATATTAATATGACTAATAATTATTATCATGATTATTATTATTGCTAAAAAATATTTAACAAAATAAGAAATATTACTGTTACAATAATATTTTCATTATTACAAATTTTATGTATGTAAGAATACATATAACAATATAATAATAATAATTATTATTATATTTGAAAGAAAAACTATTTTACAAAAAAAAATGATGGGTTACCTGTTAATATGCAGACAGTCTATGACTAATAATCATTGGAAAGGTCAAAGGATTTATTGTGAAAAAAATGATAAAAATCTGTGCTTTTTATCTGTGATATCAATTTTTTAAAGTCTATGTCTTTAATATGAAATATGAGCCTCTTGTGCATCCACTGTGGGGATTAAAACTCCTGTACACTGAAGAAAAACACATGGATTGTCATATACATTTATTTGGAGAGAAGTATTATTTTTCTTCTTTGTTACCCAAAAGTGTGATTCACACTGAAGCCAGAGGGCGCTCTCGAGCACAAACGCCACAGACGCCTCAGAGAGTCATCGCTCGCTTTCAGGAAATCCCTAATGTGAAGCTGTAGCGCTGTAGCTGAATAAAGAGAAGATAGAAACACTTTGACGGATTAAACATGAAGATAATAAACACACGACTGCGACAAGATATGGTGTATTGAGTTCTTCAAGCCTTCTCGGGTATATAATAATAATAAAGTATTCAGTGCTGATGATATTGTGTGATGAGAAGCCACATCAGCTCCACTGACGATATGAAGAGAGTTATAACATGTTATTAAATGTTGTATTTTGTTGGACAGGTTTATGAACGCTTCGCATTACCGTAGTTTGTGAAGATGTTTGACACGTGTTGCTCAAACTCGCAGTGCTTTCAGACGGAGCAGCGTTTCCTGATCTCAGATCAGCTCTTCACACACACGCTGGGCATTTATTTATTTAATAATCACAGCCTTTGCGCTTTCATAATCGCACATGACCCAAATTGCGATTGCGGTTCGATTTCGATTAATCGTGCAACCCTAATTAATGCCAAATTTTGACCCATTTGTCCTTCCGTATCTCACACATGACGCAGCGTTCATCTTTTAAAAACGTAGTTAGAAAGTAGCTAAATGGAGACGGAATGGATTCTCTAACGGTTCACACAGATCCCGCTTTTCCATTCCAATGCTCTACTTTTCCTTTGTTCTTCCATGTAAACGTGTTAGACAGACGTGTGTAACTGTTGTGCTATGGAAGGCCAAATGGGTCAAAATTTGCCAATAACCAAACACTGGTGTCCAGAAAACACTCTAGTGTCTTTTCGTCTAAAACGCCATATTGCGATTGCATCTTTTGTAGCGTCTCACATGTGACACAGCGTTGGTTAAAGGGCTAGCTCACCCAAAAATGAAGATTAGCCCATGATTTCCTCTCCCTCTCGTCATCCGAGGTGTGTGTGACATTCTTCTCTCAGACGAATATAATCTGAGTTATATTACACAAGTCCAGAATAATCCAAGCTTTATAACAGCAGTAATAGTTGCTCTGTTTTTGAGGTGCATCTGTGTGTCATATAACTGCTCCAGCGGCTCTGGGGTGTTAATAAAGGCCTTCTGAAGCGAATCAATGCGTTTGTGTAAGAAAAATATCCATATTTAAAACTTTATCAAGTAAACTTTCGGCCTCCGCCTTCTGTGTAAAAGTGTTGAATGTGTAAAGTGAAACTCCTGTTGTGTGTGTGACGTCATGACGAGCGGAGCTGAGCGTTAGTCTCTCCATCCGCAGGAGAACTTTACACACTTCCAGAAACTGAACAGGGAAGGCGGAGGCCGAAAGTTTACTTTATAAAGTTTTAAATATGGATATTTTTCTCACACAAACGCATTGATTCGCTTCAGAAGGCCTTTATTAACACCCCAGAGCCGCTGGAGCAGTTATATGACACACAGATGCACTTCAAAAACAGAGCAACTATTACTGCTGTTATAAAGCTTGGATTAGCCTGGACTTGTGTAATATAACTCAGATTATATTCGTCTGAGAGAAGAATGTCACACACACCTCGGATGACGAGAGGGAGAGGAAATCATGGGCTAATCTTCATTTTTGGCTGAACTAGCCCTTTAATGGTGAATTTTAACCCATTCGTCCTTCCATATTGTGCTCGCATCTTCATCCTTCAAAGTTCATCCTTTGAAAAACGTTTAAAAAGCGTAGCTAGACAGTAGCTAAATGCAGACAGAATGGATTAGGGCCACACAGATCAGACGCGGGTCAGTGGAACGACCAAAGCGACAGGTCCAGAGACGCATTTTTAAAAGTTGAACTTATTTTAATGCCGTGTCACAATAAGCTGCGGAAGACTGGAGACATGAGCGCAGCGGTTAAAGACGTCCATCTAGCGCACGTTTACATTCAAAAACAATGGAGAGTAAAAAGTGTAATGGAAAACACTTTGAGTTAGTCTTGTCCAATCGGTGCAGATTCCTGTACACTATAGCCCACAGCAAAGGTGACCATTTATTATTAAAAATAGGAGAGAGTGGGGTAAGATGAGCCATTTTTTTTAAAAACTTATGTCGTCCTCAAGATAAGAGAAAATAAGGCAGAAGTACAACGCAAGTATCTACAGTAATTTCAGAGTGGTTCCAAATTGTATGGTCACATGACGATAAAAGTGTACAGTTGCCAAGATAAAGGGGGTGGGGTAAGTTGACCCACTGGCTCATCTTGCCCCACTGAGATGTATTTGTGTGTTCTCCAGGCGGCCCGGGGAGCCTCCGCTGCTGACCGGCTGGCTGCCCTTCCTCGGAGTCACTCTGGATTACGCCAGAAACCCTTTAGGATTCTTAAGAGCGACCCAGAGGAAATACGGCGATGTTTTCACCTGTGCGATCGCCGGGAAGTACTTCACTTTTGTCACAGACCCTTTTTCTTTTTCCGTTGTGGTGCGGCAGAGCAGAAATCTGGACTTTCAGAAGTTCGCTCTTGGCTTTTCGCACCGGGTAAGTGACTCGATTCTGAGGTTATCTTAATTTACAATCATACTTCAACATGGATTCCACACACTCACTCCATGAAGAGGAGGAAAACTCATCGGAGAATTCTCACCTGTCACCCGACTTTTTGAGAATACACATGAAAACGCACTATCCAAACTTAAAGTAATTCAAGAATGCTTTGGAATATAGACCTAAGTTTGGTCTTGTTTTAAAGCAGACACTCGGCAGATTATTGCTGAAAGCTATTCAAAATATGAAAGTATGAAAAAGTTATGGAAATTTAAATTTACTGTAAATAAAAAATACTGTACTAAATATTTTTATTTTATATAAAATATATATTTTACAAAATTGTTTTAATCTAAAATTACTATAAAATCAAAGTCATATGTCTAACCAAGTTTTGTTCCAAATTTGAAATTGATATCACAAAAATTGAAGTCCCCATGAGATGTTGTTTAGCTGTACCACAAACAGCCACCGGGTGTCACACATATTCCATTGATTGTTTTTTGGATGCATTTTTCTGTAAATTTCTGTCCAAATATCCCTTGCATCACAAAATGGTCACCAAATATGGAACCTTGAGACTCAGACCTTTCCGACGATATGTGTTTTGTCAAGATTAGAAAAGATTTTTATTATAAAGAAGTTAAAATAAATGTTGTAATATAAAACATGACGACGCCCACTAGGGGAGGAGCCCGCTAGAATAATTTAAAGTACCTTTTCCATGGTAACGCAACCTCCAATTTCAAAACGGTTTTCACAGGAGGAATTTTGAGTTCGTAAGCTTTCGAATGATACCTAATTTATGATAATTACTCAAATATATGATACGAAAAAAAGCCGATCAAAAAAAGAGTCCCAGGTGTCGGTGACAGGTAAGAGGTTAAATGGGATAAACTGCATGAAGTTACCGATTACTGTTCTCCAGATAAGAAAGCATTAGATTACTGGCATAACAGACCGATGCAATGCGACTGTTCTCTGCTGTATTTATAATGTTATCTCATTCTCTTAAAACACTATTGTTAGAATGTCCAAGGCTCTGCATTCTCCCCTAAAAGTGACCGGCAGATCAAACCGTAAGTCGTAGAGAATTGAAACTTTGAGGGCTGGTAGTACTCACACCGTCTACAAGGACACCAAAGCTCGCCCCGATCGGCCTGACGGGGGCGCTACAGCGCTCAAGAGCACAAAAGACGGATCCTCAAATCTGGCCCACGAGATCCACTTTCCTGCAGAGTTTAGCTCTAGCCCTAATCAAACACACCTGAACATGCTAATCAATGTCTTCAGGTTCATTAGAAAATCACAGGTGGGTGAGTTTGATCAGGGTTGGAGCTAAACTCTGCAGCCCTCCAGGGCAAGATTTGAGGAACCCTGCGTTAGACCTATACTCTAAAAAAAAAGGTTCTATATATACTCACTGATTCATAACGCTCTGAACCGCTGAATTGACTCACTGATTCATAACGCTCTGAACCGCTGAATTGACTCACTGATTCATAACGCTCTGAACCGCTGAATCGACTCACTGATTCATAACGCTCTGAACCGCTGAATCGACTCACTGATTCATAACGCTCTGAACCGCTGAATCGACTCACTGATTCATAACGCTTCAAAGCTTCATGAGGCCGTGTTTTGAAATCGTCATCACTATATAAGTCGTTATTTAGGGTTTTTTTGCGCACAGAAACTATTCTCGTCTTCATAAAGTTATTGTAGAGCCGCTGTAGTGAGATGGACTTTGTAACTTTAGTCTTTAGTGTCTTTTAAGGGTCTTGAGAGTGTAAAGTTGAGCCAATGGAGGCCTTTCAGAGCATCAGATTTACACTAAAATATCTTCATTTGTGTCTGAAGATGAACGGAGGTCTGACGGGTGTCCAACCACATGAGGCTCAGTCATTAATGACACAATTTACAGTTTTGGGTGAACTAACCCTTTAAAGTCTATGTCTGGTCTTGTTTCTCTCTCTCAGGTCTTTGGTCACGCTGACTTCACCCATCCGCAGTTCACTGAGAGCTACAGGGAAGTTCACGGCATCTTCCGGCAGACTCTTCAAGGCGCGGCTCTGGAGCAGCTGAGCGAGTCCATGCTGTGCAATCTGCAGACGCTTCTGGACCGAGCTGGACCTGGGGAACACGGCTGGCTGGAAGAAGGCCTTCAGAGCTTCACCAACCGCATCATGTTCGAGGCAGGGTTCCTCACGCTCTTCGGAAAGGACGCAGGGTTTCTTCCGGAAAGAACCAGCATGCAGAAAGCGGAGCGCGAGTTCCTGGAGTTTGATGGAGCGTTCCCTCTGCTGGCCGCTGGGCTGCCCATCGCTCTGATGGCGCGGGCACAGCGGGCGAGGGAAGCCCTGGCGGAGGAACTGCGGCACGACGAACTCCACCAGCGGAGATGCGTCTCAGAGCTGATTCAGCGCAGGATGGACGTGTTCGACCGCATGAGTTTGGATGAAGCTGGGAAAGCGCGGACACATGTGTGCATGCTCTGGGCTTCACAGGCCAATACTCTTCCAGCGGCCTTCTGGAGCCTGTACTACACACTCAGGTGCGCTCCATAGCTCAATACCCAATAACTCCAGTGTCACTGGCAGTGTTGGGGAAACGCATTACAAGTAACTTGAGTTACGTAATAATATTACTTTTTCCAAGTAACTAGTAAAGTAACGCATTACTTTTCAAATTTACAACAAAATATCGGAGTTACTTCTTCACATTAGTTTGACTGACAGCTCATGTTGAGAAAAATAAGTGCAGAGGTGTGTGTGTGTGTGTGTGTGTGTGTGTGTGTGTGTGTGAACATGATGGTTATTGTAGTTCTAGACTAAATGTGAGCATTTATTAATCTCACTTGCACAATAAAGATTCTCTCCTCCTCAAAATGAATAAAATCAGTCAAATGCTAAATCAGAGAACTATGCAAACCTCCAATAATTAAATATTAAATAAAACAACTATTTTTATGCATAATCTACCTTTATATTTAATTGACCAATGTCTTACTGCTGACCTTTGATGATGAAAATTACTAGATTTTTTGTTTTTATTGGTAAATCTTTTTTCTCCTGCATCTATTCCTCCATTATCCAGAGCTGCGCCCTCTAGTGTTCATGAGGGAATCTGCATTTTCACCTCAGCCTGGGGCGCATTATTTACATTCTGGTATGAAGAGGTCTTTACAAAAACTTTTGTTATAAAAACAAAACAAAAACAAGCCCAGCCCAGGTGAGATAAAGTAACGCAAAAGTAACGTAACGCATTACTTTTCTTAAAAAGTAACTAAGTAACTCAATTAGTTACTTTTTAAGGGATTAACGCAATATTGTAATGCATTACTTTCCACACCAAGATCCAAACCGAAGTTCATGTTTTGATATATTTTATCCATTGGGTTAGTTTTGGTTTGGTTTCACATTGCCATCATGCGAGCGAACTAGAGAACTGCACATGACACACTCGCGCCCTGTCGTCATCATCATGTGGGCGGCATCTTCACTGTGATTGGCTTGTAAACGGACGTGTGTCTGACATCAGCGTCTTTGACAATAATGAATTAACGGATGCGAATCGTTGCCACTAGTGAACTGTGCGCATTGCTGGACTATTTCTGTTCGTTTCGAATTGTTTAGTTTAAAAGTGGACATTTCAAGATTCCTATACACTCATATTTCTCATGTGTGTGAGCCTGCAGAGTTTGGGTTTATTTATGAGACATGTTCAAGAGCAATCGAGATCGCGCCGGCGCCTCCAAGTCACGATTATTGTCTGCTAGATTTGCTTCTTATTTATTAAATCCAGGCGATTGGCTGATGAAATATTGATTAAAATTAAGACACAATTTATAAAAAACTAAATTCACTTTAAAGAAAGTCTTTCTACAAAACAAAACTTAATGAAGTGCTCAAAATCATCTCTGACCTTCTGACATATTGCGCATCTTTTCACTTTTCATAATCAATATAGCCGAGATGACATTTAAAAATAACATTATAATATTTAAACATAAACAGGAACTTCCTGTAAATGCTCTGAGAGTCTGAACCGTACAGAAAATGCTTGAACACTAGAAACCAACCGAACATTTGTTCAGTTTGATCCGGACTCTTTTCGTCTGACCAAATGTCGTCTGTTTGGTCCTGACCGTGGTCAGGGGAGGTGGTCAAGGGCCCTTAGAATAGCAATGTGTACCTTAAGGTCCTACTATGAACCTTATAGGGGTAACAAAAGGTACAAAGGTGTCCTTTCTGCCCCAGTGACACGCTGTTGCACCCCTAAAGGTCCAGTATTTGCTCATTTCTTTTCTGAGAGTGTATAGTGAGGTCCAAAAGCCACTTTCACACACACAGTCTGTGTCAGATATAACTCATGTGTGAACAGGACCTTTTCAAAAACACAGTTAAATCGGTCCGGCAGTTTTCCAGTAAGTTACGGGTGTGAACGCAGAATGAAGCGAGTGAAGTCTGTTTTGGGCAGAGGTGGAAAGTAACGAATTACATTTACTCGCGTTACTGTAATTGAGTAGTTTTTCTGTGTACTTCTACTTTTTTAAGTAGTTTTAAAAATCTGTAATTTTACTTTTACTTAAGTATGTTTTGTTTGAAGTATTGTACTTCGCTACATTTTAAACCACATCCGTTACTGAGTAAAAATAAATAATACAAAGGGGGGAAAAACGCGATCCGGAAACGACTGCATTGAATTGAAGAGCGGGAGAACGAACACGCAAAAGTCATAAAAAGATGGAGACAGACAAACCAGACGTCAGACCAGCTGAAAGCGAAACCCCGTCGTCAACCCCTGGATAGAGTGGAAAAACGTTGGATATAGACGAAAAATAGCCGGATGTTGTCCTTGAGGATATCAAATTAGCAAAAAAAAAATGTTGATGCAAAGGAGGAAACACACACACACACACACACACACACACTCACTCACACACACACCTCTGCACTAACTCAACATGAGGACAGGAGAGCTGTCAGTCAAATTAATGTGAAAAAGTAACTTGTTGTAATTTTGAAAAGTAATGCGTTACTTTACTAGTCACTTGGAAAAAGTAATATTATTACGTAACTCAAGTTACTTGTAATGCGTTTCCCCAACACTGCTAATATGCATCTTTTAAGGGTGGAAAAGGTGCAAAGATGTCCTTTCTGCCCCAGTGACGCTGTTGCACCCCTAAAGGTCCAGTTTGTGCAGGTCAGTTTGTGCGGATTGTAATGTTTGTGTGTTGTGACCCTCAGATGTGCTTCCGCGTTGTCCGCTGCGCGCTCAGAGATCGAGCGGGTGCTGTCGGGACAGATGTGGAACAGCCCGGACGGAAGGATCCGCCTCTCCAGAGAACAGCTGGACTCTATGGCTGTGTTGGGTAGGAGATCTAACAGCTTTACTCCGCTGCAATGCTTCATTCTAATGATCACTTGACTAAACATGTCTCGGGAATTTTCAAGCTTTTCATTTCGTAATAATTGCGCAATCTTGCACTGTGTCAGGTTTGAACATGTAGAGGACTGGCTAGTGATTATGGGAAACTCGGGAAACTGGAGACGATAAGGTTTATCAGGTCCCGCCGGGTCTCCTAGTTGGCACCGGTTCAGATCCACAGTTTTAGACGTCTATTGTGTGTCAATCAGATCTAATGCTGCGTTCCAGGCGAGGTTGGACGTGGGAATATATCCCAAATTAAATGTCAGACGTCTGGACCACATCATGTCGCCACCAGGGCCTGAAATTAACACCAACAATGCACCAAATGCGGGTGAATTTTGCAATTGGCGGGTAACACTGTCAATCTACCTGCACATTGGCCAATGAGAATTGAGTGATTCATTGAGCAGTTTGAGAGGATGCGACTGCTGTTTCAGAACATTCATGCGATTGGAAAGAGGAGTTATTATTTCTTATATTGATATCATTAATAACTTGACAGCACTTAAATGTGTATTCTTACAAGTTAAAGAACAATGTTTGTGGGACTAGTGGATTTTTTGAAGGGGCAAGTGAAAGAGACTTTTAATGGACAGATTAAAACATCAATAACAAAAAAACACTAGCGAATCACAAAAGGCAAGAATGATTCTGCATTAATTTAGTGTAAGTGGCGATTGATAGTGGATAATATATAGCCAAATGTATAATAAACTGACGGTAACAATGTTGAGCTGTTGACGCTCGAACAGCACAGCCACAAAATCAATTCATTAACATTAAGTCACTTACATTTTAAATGCACTATTGAGTGTTTTTGTCCGATTTCAGCAGCGAAAATCGTTCCAAACAAAGATCACAGCAGAACCATAACCCGTCTCACAGCATCAGTGTGTGTTAGTGAGTGATTCAGCGTTTGAAAGAATCGTTTGAATCAAAGATTCACTGACCTGTCCATAAAAGACTTAAATGAATCAGAAATTAAACGAATCGACTCGCTCATTAAGACCTGCTGCCACCTACTGGCGTTTTAGCTTCATGTTTAAACATTCTTTCCAACATTTCTTATTTGTACATTTTCAAAATATTTAAAACAACATCATAACATTATTTTAATGCAGTTGCAATTTTTCAGTGTAATTTATTTAATTTCATTGGTAACAGCCCTACAGTGTCTTATTATTCTAATTAAATTTATAGATCAATTTTAAGAATATAAACTGAAAGCTGAAGCATAGCCTATATTTAATAAGATTATGGAAAACATGCCCTTTATAAAAGGTAAAAATATCAAAGATATGCAGATTTAAATATGTCAAAGAAGATTGAACACTGGTGAGAATTTTCTTCAGAATAAATTATATTTACAACACACACACACACACACACACACACACACAAAATCCAGACCAGCACGTGAACAGGCTTAACGTCGAGCCCTGTGAGGAAAGAAAAAAGTGGTTGGTAAAAAGTCACAGTGGCAGGTGGTCAAAAAAGTTCATTTCAGGCCCTGGCCACCACACAACAAGAGCAAAAACAGAATAAAAACAACATAAATCACAGGTATATTACACAAACTCTAAAGTTTACGCTCATTGGAAGTGACGTCTCGCTGAGGTCGGGTTGAGCGATGTTCCCCGAGTTCCACACGTCCGACTTTGAGTGGCGTTCCAGAAAATGGATTATTTTTTACAATTTTTATAAAATTTTGTTTACAAATGAACAAATAAACATAACCTGAAGCTTTAAACACAAGAACAGGAAACTAGGGAACACTGGGAAGCCGTCTAAAGGAAGCTTCATTTCATTTGTGTTCAGTTCTCAATATTTTTTCTGTCTGAGAATTGAATCTTTCCCGTTATAAATTGACCCTAAACGTGAAAATCTTGATCATTGATCATCATATTTGGACTTGAGTTAAGTCACACTTGGGTCCTCTTTAAAAGAACCCAACTCAGACTCCTTTAAGTGGACCAAGTGTCCCTTCACGTTCACACTGTCCCTGAAACAGCACTCAGATCCTTGTTTGGTCCACTTTAGTAGTAATGTGGTCTCAGACCCTTTGTGTTCACACTGTTGCTTTCTGGATCAGTCCAGTTCAGTGTTTGACGGCTGACAAACATTTGATCTCATTCACTTACATTGTTTGTGCCTCAGTAACCAACATATTAGTTTGTTAAAGGGTTAGTTCACCCAAAACTGTAAATTGTGTCATTAATGACTGAGCCTCATGTGGTTGGACACCCGTCAGACCTCCGTTCATCTTCAGACACAAATGAAGATATTTTAGTGTAAATCTGATGCTCTGAAAGGCCTCCATTGGCTCAACTTTACACTCTCAAGACCCTTAAAAGACACTAAAGACTAAAGTTACAAAGTCCATCTCACTACAGCGGCTCTACAATAACTTTATGAAGACGAGAATAGTTTCTGTGCGCAAAAAAACCCCTAAATAACGACTTATATAGTGATGACGATTTCAAAACACGGCCTCATGAAGCTTCGAAGCGTTATGAATCAGTGAGTCGATTCAGCAGTTCAGAGCGTTATGAATCAGCAGTTTGGCGGTTTGACACGCGATCCGAATCATGATTCGACTCACTGATTCATAACGCTCCAAAACACTGAATCGACTCACTGATTCATAACGCTCCAAACCACTGAATCGACTCACTGATTCATAAAGCTCCAAACCACTGAATCGGCTCACTGATTCATAACGCTTCAAACCGCTGATTCGACTCACTGATTCATAACGCTCCAAACCGCTGAATCGACTCACTGATTCATAACGCTCCAAACCACTGAATCGACTCACTGATTCATAATGCTCCAAACCACTGAATCGGCTCACTGATTCATAACGCTCCAAACCGCTGAATCGACTCACTGATTCATAACGCTCCAAACCACTGAATCGGCTCACTGATTCATAACGCTCCAAACCGCTGAATCGACTCACTGATTCATAACGCTCCAAACCACTGAATCAACTCACTGATTCATAACGCTCTGAACCGCTGAATCGACTCACTGATTCATAACGCTTCAAACCGCTGAATCGACTCACTGATTCATAACGCTCCAAACCACTGAATCGACTCACTGATTCATAATGCTCCAAACAACTGAATCGGCTCACTGATTCATAACGCTCCAAACCGCTGAATCGACTCACTGATTCATAACGCTCCAAACCACTGAATCGACTCACTGATTCATAATGCTCCAAACCACTGAATCGGCTCACTGATTCATAACGCTCCAAACCACTGAATCGACTCACTGATTCATAACGCTCCAAACCACTGAATCAACTCACTGATTCATAACGCTCTGAACCACTGAATCGACTCACTGATTCATAACGCTTCAAACCGCTGAATCGACTCACTGATTCATAACGCTCCAAACCACTGAATCAACTCACTGATTCATAATGCTCCAAACCACTGAATTGGCTCACTGATTCATAACGCTCCAAACCGCTGAATCGACTCACTGATTCATAACGCTCCAAACCACTGAATCGACTCACTGATTCATAATGCTCCAAACCACTGAATCGGCTCACTGATTCATAACGCTCCAAACCGCTGAATCGACTCACTGATTCATAACGCTCCAAACCACTGAATCGACTCACTGATTCATAACGCTCTGAACCGCTGAATCGACTCACTGATTCATAATGCTTCAAACCGCTGAATCGACTCACTGATTCATAACGCTCCAAACCACTGAATCGACTCACTGATTCATAACGCTCCAAACCTCTGAATCGACTCACTGATTCATAACGCTCTGAACTGCTGAATCAGCTCACTGATTCATAACGCTCCAAACCACTGAATCGACTCACTGATTCATAACGCTCCAAACCACTGAATCGGCTCACTGATTCATAACGCTCCAAACCGCTGAATCGACTCACTGATTCATAACGCTCTGAACCGCTGAATCGACTCACTGATTCATAACGCTCTGAACCGCTGAATCGACTCACTGATTCATAACGCTCCAAACCACTGAATCGACTCACTGATTCATAACGCTCTGAACAGCTGAATCGACTCACTGATTCATAACGCTTCAAACCGCTGAATCGACTCACTGATTCATAACGCTCCAAACCACTGAATCGACTCACTGATTCATAATGCTCCAAACCACTGAATCGACTCACTGATTCATAACGCTCTGAACTGCTGAATCGGCTCACTGATTCATAACGCTCCAAACCACTGAATCGACTCACTGATTCATAACGCTCTGAACCGCTGAATCGACTCACTGATTCATAACGCTCCAAACCACTGAATCGACTCACTGTTTCATAATGCTTCAAACCGCTGAATCGACTCACTGATTCATAACGCTCCAAACCACTGAATCGACTCACTGATTCATAACGCTCCAAACCTCTGAATCGACTCACTGATTCATAACGCTCTGAACTGCTGAATCAGCTCACTGATTCATAACGCTCCAAACCACTGAATCGACTCACTGATTCATAACGCTCCAAACCACTGAATCGGCTCACTGATTCATAACGCTCCAAACCGCTGAATCGACTCACTGATTCATAATGCTTCAAACCGCTGAATCGACTCACTGATTCATAACGCTCCAAACCACTGAATCAACTCACTGATTCATAATGCTCCAAACCGCTGAATCGACTCACTGATTCATAACGCTCCAAACCACTGAATCGACTCACTGATTCATAATGCTCCAAACCACTGAATCGGCTCACTGATTCATAACGCTCCAAACCGCTGAATCGACTCACTGATTCATAACGCTCCAAACCACTGAATCGACTCACTGATTCATAACGCTCTGAACCGCTGAATCGACTCACTGATTCATAATGCTTCAAACCGCTGAATCGACTCACTGATTCATAACGCTCCAAACCACTGAATCGACTCACTGATTCATAACGCTCCAAACCTCTGAATCGACTCACTGATTCATAACGCTCTGAACTGCTGAATCAGCTCACTGATTCATAACGCTCCAAACCACTGAATCGACTCACTGATTCATAACGCTCCAAACCACTGAATCGGCTCACTGATTCATAACGCTCCAAACCGCTGAATCGACTCACTGATTCATAACGCTCTGAACCGCTGAATCGACTCACTGATTCATAACGCTCTGAACCGCTGAATCGACTCACTGATTCATAACGCTCCAAACCACTGAATCGACTCACTGATTCATAACGCTCCGAACAGCTGAATCGACTCACTGATTCATAACGCTTCAAACCGCTGAATCGACTCACTGATTCATAACGCTCCAAACCACTGAATCGACTCACTGATTCATAATGCTCCAAACCACTGAATCGACTCACTGATTCATAACGCTCTGAACTGCTGAATCGGCTCACTGATTCATAACGCTCCAAACCACTGAATCGACTCACTGATTCATAACGCTCTGAACCGCTGAATCGACTCACTGATTCATAACGCTCCAAACCACTGAATCGACTCACTGTTTCATTATGCTTCAAACCGCTGAATCGACTCACTGATTCATAACGCTCCAAACCACTGAATCGACTCACTGATTCATAACGCTCCAAACCTCTGAATCGACTCACTGATTCATAACGCTCTGAACTGCTGAATCAGCTCACTGATTCATAACGCTCCAAACCACTGAATCGACTCACTGATTCATAACGCTCCAAACCACTGAATCGGCTCACTGATTCTTAACGCTCCAAACCGCTGAATCGACTCACTGATTCATAACGCTCCAAACCACTGAATCGACTCACTGATTCATAACGCTCTGAACCGCTGAATCGACTCACTGATTCATAACGCTTCAAACCGCTGAATCGACTCACTGATTCATAACGCTCCAAACCACTGAATCGACTCACTGATTCATAATGCTCCAAACCACTGAATCGGCTCACTGATTCATAACGCTCCAAACCGCTGAATCGACTCACTGATTCATAACGCTCCAAACCACTGAATCGACTCACTGATTCATAATGCTCCAAACCACTGAATCGGCTCACTGATTCATAACGCTCCAAACCGCTGAATCGACTCACTGATTCATAACGCTCTGAACCGCTGAATCAACTCACTGATTCATAACGCTCCGAACCGCTGAATCGACTCACTGATTCATAACGCTCTGAACCGCTGAATCGACTCACTGATTCATAACGCTTCAAACCGCTGAACGACTCACTGATTCATAACGCTCCAAACCACTGAATCGACTCACTGATTCATAATGCTCCAAACAACTGAATCGGCTCACTGATTCATAACGCTCCAAACCGCTGAATCGACTCACTGATTCATAACGCTCCAAACCACTGAATCGACTCACTGATTCATAATGCTCCAAACCACTGAATCGGCTCACTGATTCATAACGCTCCAAACCACTGAATCGACTCACTGATTCATAACGCTCCAAACCACTGAATCAACTCACTGATTCATAACGCTCTGAACCACTGAATCGACTCACTGATTCATAACGCTTCAAACCGCTGAATCGACTCACTGATTCATAACGCTCCAAACCACTGAATCAACTCACTGATTCATAATGCTCCAAACCACTGAATTGGCTCACTGATTCATAACGCTCCAAACCGCTGAATCGACTCACTGATTCATAACGCTCCAAACCACTGAATCGACTCACTGATTCATAATGCTCCAAACCACTGAATCGGCTCACTGATTCATAACGCTCCAAACCGCTGAATCGACTCACTGATTCATAACGCTCCAAACCACTGAATCGACTCACTGATTCATAACGCTCTGAACCGCTGAATCGACTCACTGATTCATAATGCTTCAAACCGCTGAATCGACTCACTGATTCATAACGCTCCAAACCACTGAATCGACTCACTGATTCATAACGCTCCAAACCTCTGAATCGACTCACTGATTCATAACGCTCTGAACTGCTGAATCAGCTCACTGATTCATAACGCTCCAAACCACTGAATCGACTCACTGATTCATAACGCTCCAAACCACTGAATCGGCTCACTGATTCATAACGCTCCAAACCGCTGAATCGACTCACTGATTCATAACGCTCTGAACCGCTGAATCGACTCACTGATTCATAACGCTCTGAACCGCTGAATCGACTCACTGATTCATAACGCTCCAAACCACTGAATCGACTCACTGATTCATAACGCTCTGAACAGCTGAATCGACTCACTGATTCATAACGCTTCAAACCGCTGAATCGACTCACTGATTCATAACGCTCCAAACCACTGAATCGACTCACTGATTCATAATGCTCCAAACCACTGAATCGACTCACTGATTCATAACGCTCTGAACTGCTGAATCGGCTCACTGATTCATAACGCTCCAAACCACTGAATCGACTCACTGATTCATAACGCTCTGAACCGCTGAATCGACTCACTGATTCATAACGCTCCAAACCACTGAATCGACTCACTGTTTCATAATGCTTCAAACCGCTGAATCGACTCACTGATTCATAACGCTCCAAACCACTGAATCGACTCACTGATTCATAACGCTCCAAACCTCTGAATCGACTCACTGATTCATAACGCTCTGAACTGCTGAATCAGCTCACTGATTCATAACGCTCCAAACCACTGAATCGACTCACTGATTCATAACGCTCCAAACCACTGAATCGGCTCACTGATTCATAACGCTCCAAACCGCTGAATCGACTCACTGATTCATAATGCTTCAAACCGCTGAATCGACTCACTGATTCATAACGCTCCAAACCACTGAATCAACTCACTGATTCATAATGCTCCAAACCGCTGAATCGACTCACTGATTCATAACGCTCCAAACCACTGAATCGACTCACTGATTCATAATGCTCCAAACCACTGAATCGGCTCACTGATTCATAACGCTCCAAACCGCTGAATCGACTCACTGATTCATAACGCTCCAAACCACTGAATCGACTCACTGATTCATAACGCTCTGAACCGCTGAATCGACTCACTGATTCATAATGCTTCAAACCGCTGAATCGACTCACTGATTCATAACGCTCCAAACCACTGAATCGACTCACTGATTCATAACGCTCCAAACCTCTGAATCGACTCACTGATTCATAACGCTCTGAACTGCTGAATCAGCTCACTGATTCATAACGCTCCAAACCACTGAATCGACTCACTGATTCATAACGCTCCAAACCACTGAATCGGCTCACTGATTCATAACGCTCCAAACCGCTGAATCGACTCACTGATTCATAACGCTCTGAACCGCTGAATCGACTCACTGATTCATAACGCTCTGAACCGCTGAATCGACTCACTGATTCATAACGCTCCAAACCACTGAATCGACTCACTGATTCATAACGCTCCGAACAGCTGAATCGACTCACTGATTCATAACGCTTCAAACCGCTGAATCGACTCACTGATTCATAACGCTCCAAACCACTGAATCGACTCACTGATTCATAATGCTCCAAACCACTGAATCGACTCACTGATTCATAACGCTCTGAACTGCTGAATCGGCTCACTGATTCATAACGCTCCAAACCACTGAATCGACTCACTGATTCATAACGCTCTGAACCGCTGAATCGACTCACTGATTCATAACGCTCCAAACCACTGAATCGACTCACTGTTTCATAATGCTTCAAACCGCTGAATCGACTCACTGATTCATAACGCTCCAAACCACTGAATCGACTCACTGATTCATAACGCTCCAAACCTCTGAATCGACTCACTGATTCATAACGCTCTGAACTGCTGAATCAGCTCACTGATTCATAACGCTCCAAACCACTGAATCGACTCACTGATTCATAACGCTCCAAACCACTGAATCGGCTCACTGATTCTTAACGCTCCAAACCGCTGAATCGACTCACTGATTCATAACGCTCCAAACCACTGAATCGACTCACTGATTCATAACGCTCTGAACCGCTGAATCGACTCACTGATTCATAACGCTTCAAACCGCTGAATCGACTCACTGATTCATAACGCTCCAAACCACTGAATCGACTCACTGATTCATAATGCTCCAAACCACTGAATCGGCTCACTGATTCATAACGCTCCAAACCGCTGAATCGACTCACTGATTCATAACGCTCCAAACCACTGAATCGACTCACTGATTCATAATGCTCCAAACCACTGAATCGGCTCACTGATTCATAACGCTCCAAACCGCTGAATCGACTCACTGATTCATAACGCTCTGAACCGCTGAATCAACTCACTGATTCATAACGCTCCGAACCGCTGAATCGACTCACTGATTCATAACGCTCTGAACCGCTGAATCGACTCACTGATTCATAACGCTTCGAAGCTTCATGAGGCGGTGTTTTGAAATCGTCATCTCTATATAAGTCGTTATTTAGGGTTTTTTTGCGCACAGAAACTATTCTCGTCTTCATAAAGTTATTGTAGAGCCGCTGTAGTGAGATGGACTTTGTAACTTTAGTCTTTAGTGTCTTTTAAGGGTCTTGAGAGTGTAAAGTTGAGCCAATGGAGGCCTTTCAGAGCATCAGATTTACACTAAAATATCTTCATTTGTGTCTGAAGATGAACGGAGGTCTGACGGGTGTCCAACCACATGAGGCTCAGTCATTAATGACACAATTTACAGTTTTGGCTGAACTAACCCTTTAACAACTTGTTTATTAAACTGTTAAATGAAAGTGATATGATGCTCAGAATGAACCTGTCGATCTGCGGGCTCATGAATTGCTGTCTCCTTGTATAATGAGCCGTTGTTGACTCATGTCCTCAGACAGTATAATCGAGGAAGCTCTGCGGCTGTCCAGCGCCTCCATGATGATCCGAGTGGCCAGCGCTGACTTCACTCTGAGGCTGGACTCGGGTCAGACCGCTGCGGTGAGAGAAGGAGACCACATCGCCCTCTACCCTCAGCTCATACACATGGACCCGGACATATACCCCGAGCCCACGGTACACGCTCACTGATGAGGGCACACGCTTCACCCTCTGGGGCTCTTCATTTAGGGCTCACTCAGGACCTTCAGGTCAAAAAATTACCGAGGGCGGGATTCAGACAAAATCAATGAAATATATTTTTGTACAATAATATTTTTTCTTTTCTTTTTTGGTGTTTTGGGATCATTTTATGATTTATAAATAATATTTTTGCAATAATTATGACCCATTTTTTCCCATTGAATATAATAAAAAATGTATATATAAAAATGTATATATATATACTTTTTTATTTTTTTTATTAAAGCTGTATTTAATTTTAGAGTCAAGTCTAGGCCTCATGAAGCAATTTTTTTAATGAGATGGTGCCCTCCGGTGGACACATTGAGCATTTTTATCACACAATAGCACATTTTATAAGATAAAAAAGATTTGAGTAAAATCAATTAAATATATTTTTGTTCAATAAAATTTTTTCTTTTCTTTTTTGGTGTTTTGAGATCATTTTATGATTCATAATTAACATTTATGAAATAATTATGTCCCTTTTTTCCCATTGAAAATAATAAATTATATATATATATATAAAACATTTTTTATTGTTTTTTTATTAAAGCTGTATTTCATTTTAGAGTCGAGTCTAGGCCTCATGAAAGCAATTTTTTAGATGAGATCGGTGCCATCCGGTGGACACATTGAGCATTTCTATCACACAATAGCACATTTTTACCACTATAGTGGATCTTGCGTTTTATAAAAAAATGTAAAAAATCGTAGCTTCATCGGAATGGTCCGAAACTTGGTGACTTTATTGGTACTTGGTATATGAACACCCAAAAAAATTGGGGACAGGATTTGAAAAGTCTAAGTGGTCGTAAAAAAATAGTCTCACTAAAGACCTTCGGGTCAAAAATGACCCTCATAGGAAATGAATGGGAAATTGGCAAAAATATGAAAATACAGAGTTTTTTTCTGCATACAATCTTCAAATCAGCCAGGATGCAGAAAAAAAGACTCAACAGTGAAGATCTCTAAAACATCAAGAGTGCAAAACAGACAAAAAAACTCACACACACACACAATTAGCTTTTGGAATGGAGCGTGTTCATTTGTGTGTGCGTGTGTTTTTGTGTGTATAAGATTAGATTAGATTAGATTAGATTCAACTTTATTGTCATTACACAAGTACAAGTACAAGGCAACGAAATGCAGTTTAGGTCTAACCAGAAGTGCAATAGCAGCAAGTGCAGGATATACAACGTTTGCATAAGTGCAGGACATGGAAATATACTGAATATATATAAATATGTATAAATAGAGAGATGGTTATTACTATAAACTATAAACAGAACTGAATTTACAGGTGAATATGTACAGTGAATAAATATACAGATGGCTATTACTATAAACAGAATTTACACTGTTTTGCACTCTTGATGTTTTAGAGATCTTCACTGTTGAGTCTTTTTTCTGCATTCTGGCTGATTTGTAGATTGTATGCACAAAACAACTCTGTATTTTCATAATTTTGCCAATTTCCCATTCATTTCCTATGGGGGTCATTTTTGACCAGAAGGTTCTGAGTGTGACTATTTTTTTTTACGACCACTTAGACTTTTCAAATCCTGTCCCCAATTTTTTTGGGTGTTCATATACCAAGTACCAATAAAGTCACCAAGTTTTGGACCATTCCGATGAAGCTACGATTTTTTTATAAAATGCTTCAGGTAGAACCCCAGAGGGTTAACCCAATGAGCTCTCTCACATCTCTGGTGTTCAGATGAGCGGTTTAGATCCTCTAACCGGAGGATCCAGGAGTTTTTGTTTCCCCTGTTCTGACCAGCAGGGGGCGCCAGTGTGTGCTGGTTGTGTTGTAAACTCCTCAGTTGTGTGTGTGTGTGTGTTGCAGGAGTTCAGGTATGACCGGTTCCTGGATGAGCGCGGGCAGCGCAGGGCTCATTTCTCCAAGAGCGGCCGCCGCCTGAAGCTCTTCCTGATGCCGTTCGGCTCCGGGGCCAGCGAGTGTCCGGGCCGGTTCTTCGCGGTGCAGGAGATCAAGCAGTTCCTGGTTCTGACGCTGTGGCGCTTCGACCTGCAGCTCTGCGGCGGCGCGCTGGATCCGGACGGACGGCGCGCGGGTCTGGGGGTTCTGCCGCCCGCTCGGGACGTCCCGCTCCGCTACAGGACCAGAACACACACACACACACACACACACCACACACTGAACACACACACACCACACACTGAACACACACCACAGCACACACACACTGAACACACACACACCACACACACTGAACACACACCACAGCACACACACACTGAACACACACACACCACAGCACACACACACTGAACACACACACACCACAGACACACACACTGAACACACACACACCACACACACCACAGCACACACTGCACACACACACTGAACACACACACACACCACAGCACACACTGACACACACACACACACACACACACACACACACACACACACACACACACACACACACACACACACACACACACACACTCACACACACACACACACACACACACACACACACACAGCACACACTGAACACACACACACACACACACACACACACACACACACACACACTGAACACACACACACACACACACACACACACACACACACACACACAGCACACACTGCACATTATATGAGCTGATCATCATCACACATTTGAGGAGGCCTTCTGTTGC
Organism: Gobio occitaniae; assembly: GCA_033150135.1. Classification (NCBI taxonomy): domain Eukaryota; kingdom Metazoa; phylum Chordata; class Actinopteri; order Cypriniformes; family Gobionidae; genus Gobio; species Gobio occitaniae. The sequence continues at coordinate 67,632 of JARQWZ010004639.1, read as the reverse complement.
TCTTGTAGACTCTGTGTGTTTGACTGTAAATGTTTTCATACTATCAATAAAAATTTAGCATTTTGCACAAATGGCCTCAGCAACACAACAGCGAAATGAAGGAAAAGAGGAGATCTGTTTTCAGCATGTGTGTGTGTGTGTGTGTGTGTGTGTGTGTGTGTTAGAGAGAGTGTGTGTGAGAGAGAGTGTATGTGTGTGTGTGTGTGTGTGTGTGTGTGTGTGTGTGTGTGTGTGTGTGTGTGTGTGTGTGTGTGTGTGTGTGTCTGTGTGTGTGTGTGTGTGTGTGTGTGTGTGTGTGTGTGTGTGTGGGCATGTTTTTGTGAAATATCAGGACACAAATGTGTATAATGACATGGGTATTACAAAAAGAGGGTGAAATATGAGGACGTTCCCCATGTCCTCACTTTTCAAAATGCTTATAAATCACAGAATGAGGTTTTTTTCACAGAAAGTGAACTGCACAGTGTGTGTGTGTGTGTGATGGGTAGGTTTAGGGGCAGGGGCAGTGTGTGTGTGTGTGTGTGTGTGTGTGTGTGTGTGTGTGTGATGGGTAGGTTTAAGGGCAGGGGCAGTGTGTGTGTGTGTGTGTGTGTGTGTATGTGTGTGTGTGTGTGTGTGTGTGTGTGTGTGATGGGTAGGTTTAGGGGCAGGGGCAGTGTGTGTGTGTGTGTGTGTGTGTGTGTGTGTGTGTGTGTGTGTGTGTGTGTGTGTGTGTGTGTGATGGGTAGGTTTAGGGGCAGTGTAAGGGGATAGAAAATACGGTTTGTACGGTATAAAAACCATTACGCCTATGGAATGTCCTCACATTTCACAAAAACAAACACGTGTGTGTGTGTGTGTGTGTGTGTGTGTGTGTGTGTGTGTGTGTGTGTGTGTGTGTGTGTGTGTGTGTGTGTGTGTGTGTGTGTGTGTGTGTATGTGGGCCAGTGCGCGCGGATATTCTAGCCGAACGAGGGCGCTCGCGCTCTGGGGAGAGTGATGATGACAAGCGCTCGAGACGAGGATATATCTCCCTCATCCAGGACATCCACGGACACACACACACATACACACACACACACACACACATAACCTCTGAGACCCAGGAACTACATCAGCCGAGGAAACCGGACAGGCGTTTGATCTTCAGCAGCGTCAAGGTGAGCGACCACCATCCTCTCCATCCTTTAGCGCTAGCGGTGTGTGTGTGTGTGTGTGTGTGTGTTTCTCGATGATCAGTATACGCGCTAAATCATGCGGTGTGTTTTATTCTTCACTCCGCAAACGCTCAACTGCACATCCAATAATCAAGCGAGCCGTTTGTCGAGTAATATCTTTCTAACGCGAAAACACCGTTTGACATCGACAGGATAGTGACGTAGGGCAGTAATGCACCCAAACGCACACACACACACACACACACACACTAGACCAGTCTTAAGTGCGGTGAGTGAGTGAGTGTGTGTGTTTGAAATTAAGATTTCTAAGGGTGCAAAAACATCTTAATATTGAGATAATCTCCTCTAAAGTTGTCCAGATGAAGTCCTGAGCAACGCATATCACTAATAATAATAAACAGATATTAATAATGCTATTACATAATAACTGTAATAGTTTGTGTCTCAACATTTCTTCAGACCCTGATCTGGAATCATGTCGCTGTACCCATCTCTGGAGGACATGAAGGTGGATCAGTTCATGCAGGTCGGTCACACATGTGCTTATGTATTTATGTATTCATAAGAAGCTGATCTACTGTAATAAAGGCTGATAATGTGTCCCGCAGGCCCAGATCACTCCCACTGCTAGCCCATCTAAAGCTCTAGCTCTTCCAGAACCTTCCAGAGCTCAGAGTGAGTCCAGTGCGTACTATGACTCTAAAGCTGAGGAGACAGGTGAGAGTTATGATTGCATAATCCATAACTGTAATGAGGATTTCATATTTCATATTGCGTTATGTCTGCAGGTGCTTCTGGGAGTCTGTACCCGGATCTGAATGAGTTTATGGGTCTGAATCTCAGCGCAGGAGCTTTACAGACGCTTTCCTCTGCTGTTGCTGACCGGACCAGTGCGGTGAGTGTGTGTGTGTGTTTATACACCAATCAGGGTCCGCTAGACCCCTGAACACCCCACAAGAGCTGCAGATTTGGAGATGCTCTGACCCGTCACAATCTGGCCCTTGTTAAACTTGCTCTAATCCTCACTCTTGCCCATTTCTCCTGCTTCTAACACATCAACTCTGAGGACAACATGTTCACTTGCTGCCGAATATATCCCACCCACTAACAGGAGATGAAGAAGGTACACTCTTAGTGTTTAGAGGAGGGTTAAAGGGTTTGTTCACCCAAAACTGTAAATTGTGTCATTAATGTCTGAGCCTCATGTGGTTGGACACCCGTCAGACCTCCGTTCATCTTCAGACACAAATGAAGATATTTTAGTGTAAATCTGATGCTCTGAAAGGCCTCCATTGGCTCAACTTTACACTCTCAAGACCCTTAAAAGACACTAAAGACTAAAGTTACAAAGTCCATCTCACTACAGCGGCTCTACAATAACTTTATGAAGACGAGAATAGTTTCTGTGCGCAAAAAAAACCCTAAATAACGACTTATATAGTGATGACGATTTCAAAACACGGCATCATGAAGCTTCGAAGCGTTATGAATCAGTGAGTCGATTCAGCGGTTCAGAGCGTTATGAATCAGTGAGTCGAATGATGATTCGGATCGTGTGTCAAACCACCAAACTGCTGAAATTTGGCGATTCAAACCACTGAATCGACTCACTGATTCATAACGCTCTGAACCGCTGAATCGACTCACTGATTCATAACGCTCCAAACCACTGAATCGACTCACTGATTCATAACGCTCTGAACCGCTGAATCGACTCACTGATTCATAACGCTTCGAAGCTTCATGATGCCGTGTTTTGAAATCGTCATCACTATATAAGTCGTTATTTAGGGTTTTTTTGCGCACAGAAACTATTCTCGTCTTCATAAAGTTATTGTAGAGCCGCTGTAGTGAGATGGACTTTGTAACTTTAGTCTTTAGTGTCTTTTAAGGGTCTTGAGAGTGTAAAGTTGAGCCAATGGAGGCCTTTCAGAGCATCAGATTTACACTAAAATATCTTCATTTGTGTCTGAAGATGAACGGAGGTCTGACGGGTGTCCAACCACATGAGGCTCAGTCATTAATGACACAATTTACAGTTTTGGCTGAACTAACCCTTTAATAAAGTAAACAACACATTGTTTTTAGGTGTGTGTGTGTGTGTGTGTGTGTGTGTCTGTACTTCCTGAGCTAGGGTTGTTTCGCAAGTGTTCAGTGTAAATGCAGATATCAGAATATGGGGCACTTTTTAAAGAAGTAAGCTGGTCGTCAAAAAAATCGAACCCTTCATTGTAAATGATATGTTTGACTCGAGTAAAACCAGTCAGAATCGCTGCTGCGAGCATGAATACACACACACATGATCCTGTATCAGATGTAGGCAGGTGGAGCTGGGGAGGAGGAGGGACTCTGAGCATCTCATCAGCTCGTGTTAATGCTGTAAAGGACACCCTCTAGAGTTTCATGACATTAGCTCACAAAGTACAGTTATGCTCATTGACAAAACCATTTTGCTGTATAGTAATAATATACACTCACCTAAAGGATTATTAGGAACACACACTAATACTGTGTTTGACCCTTTGGCCTTCAGAACTGCCTTAATTCTACGTGGCATTGACTCAACAAGCTGCTGAAAGCATTCTTTAGAAATGTTGGCCCATATTGATAGGAGAGCATCTGCAGTTGATGGAGATTTGTGGGATGCACATCCAGGGCACGAAGCTCCCGTTCCACCACATCCCAAAGATGCTCTATTGGGTTGAGATCTGGAGACTGTGGGGCCATTTTAGTCCAGTGAACTCATTGTCATGTTCAAGAAACCAGTTTGAAATGATTGGAGCTTTGTGACGGTGCATTATCCTGCTGGAAGTAGCCATCAGAGGATGGGGACATGGTGCTCATAAAGGGATGGACATGGGCAGAAACAATGCTCAGGTAGGCCGTGGCATTTAAACCATGCCCAATTGGCACTAAGGGGCCTAAAGTGTGCCAAGAAAACATCCCCCACACCATTACACCACCACCACCAGCCTGCACAGTGGGAACATGGCATGATGGATCCATGTTCTCATTCTGTTTACGCCAAATTCTGACTCTACCATCTGAATGTCTCAACAGAAATCCAGACTCATCTGACCAGGCAACATTTTTACAGTCTTCAACTGTCCAATTTTGGTGCAAATTGTCGCCTCTTTTTCCTCTTTGTAGTGGAGATGAGTGGTACCCGGTGGGGTCTTCTGCTGTTGTAGCCCATCCGCCTCAAGGTTGTGTGTGTTGTGGCTTCACAAATGCTTTGCTGCAGACCTCGGTTGTAACGAGTGGTTATTTCAGTCAAAGTTGCTCTTCTATCAGCTTGAATCAGTCGGCCCATGACCTCTGACCTCTAGCATCAACAAGGCATTTTCTCCCACAGGACTGCCGCATACTGGATGCTTTTCCCTTTTCACACCATTCTTTGTAAACCCTAGAAATGGTTGTGTGTGAAAATCCCAGTAACTGAGCAGATTGTGAAATACTCAGACCGGCCCGTCTGGCACCAACAACCATGCCACGCTCAAAATAGCTTAAATCCCCTTTCTTTCCCATTCCGACATTCAGTGTGGAGTTCAGGAGATAGTCTTGACCAGGACCACACCCCTAAATGCATTGAAGTAACTGCCATGTGATTGGCTGATTAGATAATGAGAAATTGAACAGGTGTTCCTAATAATCCTTTAGGTGAGTGTATAATATACCCCAATGCCCTTTCAGGCTCTCAGCGTGAGCACATCTGGAACGAGCTGGACGGCGGCCCCGATAACAGGAAGTGATGTGGGGGTGAAGCGGGCGGAGATCCAGCAGGGCGTGAGGGAGGTGGTGCTGTGCAAAGACATGGACGGGAAGATCGGCCTCCGCCTCAAAGCCATAGATAATGTATTTCTAGAACTCTTACACTTGTCTTGCATGAGTTGATCCCCGTATCCTCACATTACGCCGGTGTAACGGGAGCCTCTGAATGTGTGTGTGTGTGTGTGTGTTAGGGTGTGTTTGTGC
>JARQWZ010004639.1:0-57500 GCA_033150135.1 Gobio occitaniae | reverse complement strand
GGGTCAGTATAAAGCAGGGTAAGTATAAGCCAGGGTCAGTATAAACCAGGGTCAGTATAAAGCAGGGTCAGTATAAAGCAGGGTCAGAATAAACCAGGGTCAGTATAAACCAGTTTCAGTATAAAGCAGGGTCAGTATAAACCAGGGTCAGTATAAGCAGGGTCAGTATAAAGCAGGGTCAGTATAAAGCAGGGTCAGTATAAACCAGGGTCAGTATAAACCAGGGTCAGTATAAAGCAGGGTCAGTATAAACCAGGGTCAGTATAAAGCAGGGTCAGTATAAACCAGGGTCAGTATAAAGCAGGGTCAGTATAAACCAGGGTCAGTATAAACCAGGGTCAGTATAAGCCAGGGTCAGTATAAACCAGGGTCAGTATAAGCAGGGTCAGTATAAAGCAGGGTCAGAATAAAGCAGGGTCAGTATAAGCCAGGGTCAGTATAAACCAGGGTCAGTATAAACCAGGGTCAGTATAAAGCAGGGTCAGTATAAACCAGGGTCAGTATAAACCAGGGTCAGTATAAAGCAGGGTCAGTATAAAGCAGGGTCAGTATAAGCCAGGGTCAGTATAAACCAGGGTCAGTATAAGCAGGGTCAGTATAAACCAGGGTCAGTATAAAGCAGGATCAGTATAAGCCAGGGTCAGTATAAACCAGGGTCAGTATAAACCAGGGTCAGTATAAAGCAGGGTCAGTATAAACCAGGGTCCGTATAAACCAGGGTCAGTATAAAGCAGGGTCAGTATAAGCCAGGGTCAGTATAAGCCAGGGTCAGTATAAAGCAGAGTCAGTATAAAGCAGGGTCAGTATAAAGCAGGGTCAGTATAAAGCAGGGTCAGAATAAACCAGGGTCAGTATAAACCAGGGTCAGTATAAAGCAGGGTCAGTATAAACCAGGGTCAGTATAAGCAGGGTCAGTATAAAGCAGGGTCAGTATAAACCAGGGTCAGTATAAACCAGGGTCAGTATAAACCAGTATAAAGCAGTGTCAGTATAAGCCAGGGTCAGTATAAAGCAGGGTCAGTATAAACCAGGGTCAGTATAAAGCAGGGTCAGTATAAACAGGGTTAGCTCAGAAGCTGCTCCTGAAAAAAGGATCTGTACCAACTATTCGTGTTCCTGCTGCACCTCCAGAAGAAGTGATTGTAACGTTTTATTATTATTATTTATTCAGCTGTTTGAAGTGTAATGAATCATTGAGTTGATTCAGCGGTTTGAAGCGTTATGAATCAGTTAGTCGATTCAGCGGTTTGGAGCGTTATGAATCAGTGAGTCGATTCAGCGGTTTGGAGCGTTATGAAACTGTGAGTCGTTATGAATCAGTGAGTCGATTCAGCGGTTTGGAGCGTTATGAATCAGTGAGTCGATTCAGCGGTTTGGAGCGTTATGAAACAGTGAGTCGATTCAGCGGTTTGGAGTGTTATGAATCAGTGAGTCGATTCAGCAGTTCGGAGCATTATGAATCAGTGAGTCGATTCAGCGGTTCGGAGCGTTATGAATCAGTGAGTCCATTCAGCGGTTTGGAGCGTTATGAATCAGTGAGTCGATTCAGCGGTTCGGAGCGTTATGAATCAGTGATTCGATTCAGCGGTTCGGAGCGTTATGAATCAGTGAGTCGATTCAGCGGTTTGAATCACCAAAGTCACGTATTTCAGCAGTTTGACACGCGATCCGAATCATGGATCGACTCACTGATTCATAACGCTCCAAACCGCTGAATCGACTCACTGATTCATAACGCTCCAAACCGCTGAATCGACTCACTGATTCATAACGCTCTGAAGCTTCATGAGGCCGTGTTTTGAAATCGTCATCACTATATAAGTCGTTATTTAGGGTTTTTTTGCGCACAGAAACTATTCTCGTCTTCATAAAGTTATTGTAGAGCCGCTGTAGTGAGATGGACTTTGTAACTTTAGTCTTTAGTGTCTTTTAAGGGTCTTGAGAGTGTAAAGTTGAGCCAATGGAGGCCTTTCAGAGCATCAGATTTACACTAAAATATCTTCATTTGTGTCTGAAGATGAAAGATGTGCTTTTTTTCTATTTTTCATCAAACCACAGTTTTTGCAAATTCCCGCAATTTCATCGCATACAACTGCATAAATATCCCGCATTTTCCATCGCATTTTTTAAGAAAACGTGCCGCATAATCAAGGATTTTTGCCTGCAACAATCACAAAATAAGCCGCATTTTTCTGGAAGGACTGATTAATCTTTGCAAATTCGCTTGCAGGGTGAGTTACATTACGGCATGCTTTCTGTGTATGACACATAGCATTCGTATCTCACTACGCTAACATTACCCTGCCAGTACAAAGATAGATCAAAGTGACATTACGTTAACCAAGCATTCAGAAACGTTATAAACGTCAGAAACCTTAATTGTTGAACTTCATTGGGGCCGTCATCTTGTTCAAATTGTGTCCTCAGAGACTCCCGTTGTCATTTCTCCAAAATATACCCTCAACGGTTGTCAAGGCAACACTCCACATGTGAGGGGCGGGGTGAGCAAAGCTCATTATCATTTAAAGACACATGCACTGAAATGGCTTGCTGAAAACAGAGCTGTTTTTGACCAGGTAAAATGTGTGTTTTCTTACAATACTAATGAGAATTTTTAATTGAAGTATATTACAAACTTTTCATTTAGACACTAAAGAATCATATTAACTTGTACAAAAATGCCATTATATGACCCCTTTAAAGCTGGGCTCAGACTAGGGAGTTTAGGCCGATTTATGCCCGATTTTCCCCTCCCGAGAATCAGTAAGAAAAAGTCTTGTCGAGGATCTTGAGCGGTTCTGATGTTCTCCACAGATTATCTGCTCTCACACGAATCAGAGCCGCCCCGATCATATCAAACATGTTGGATATTTAGGATTTTAAATCGGGATGATTACGTCTGTTCTTTCACAATGAGAGAAGTTCGAGAAGATCGAGAACACGTTTGACATTGCGACCGTGAAACACATGAATAACGTGTTTCCGAAAACGTGACTCAATCGTATAGACAAAGAGAAGAGCTGAGGAGAAATCGCCCTGGTTTTGAACACACCGGGTGTAAAGAATCACATTTTAAATCATATATTGCAATTTTAACCAGAATAATCGCAAATATAGCTGCAAGCAGCCATTAACGGGGCCAAGCGCAACAGAAACAAACAAGGAAGTTAGCAGCAGACCAACTGAAAAAATGAAGGAAGACATTTGAAGTAAAAACGTTGAAACACCACATTAAAACATTGAGTTGTATAGTGCCAATGTCATGTTTTGATCTATTATAGCGCCACCAAGAGGCACAATCCTACAATTTTTTTATGTGTCATCGGAGTGAGCCCATACATGTGTGTGTCGATTTTGGTGAAAATATCTCATTTCGTTTTGGAGTTATAGACATTTATATGAAAAAACATTAAAAAAATGACTGACACTTGACTTTGATTGGATTTTACTCCCCCTTACTATCAATATTTTGACATTTGGGCTGTAATATTTCATTATTGACCTATGTTTCCGATTTTCTGGCACTGGTTTCGTCTCGATCGGACTAGCGGTTTCGAAGATATCAGCTAACGTTTTTAAAGCGCTAAATTACTGCGCTGCACAAACCATACGCCAAAGCCATGCAAGTCTGGTATCGTTGGACTCGGCAAGGATTCAGGAGACAAAAAAAGTTAGTCCCATGAAAATAAGTCAACCCCACCCAAAGTTAAAAGCGTTTGGAAAAAAAAATTCTCCACTAGGTGGCGCTGTTTCAAAACTTCTCAGGCTCCTTCAGGGCATCATGCTGATGACCCAAACCGAGTTTCATAACAATCCGTTCATGTGTTCATAAAATACAGCATTTTAGCACATAATTCAAAATGGCCGACAGTCAAAATGGCTGGATATCAGACTCGGCATGACGTCCTGAATCTAACGAGACCACTTTTATGATTTTTGGACAAACGGTTCAGAAGTTATACGCAAAAACAGCCATTTTTCGTATCTCCGGACCAGTAGGTGGCACTGCGCCGAAACGCTGCATGTTGCCTCAGGTCATGCTTGTGATGACTTTTACCAAGTTTGGTTTGAATACCATAAAGCGTTGCGGAGATATTGCCTTAAGTGTGTTTTTGCAAGCATTACCTAAAGTTTGTTTGCGTGTTAATCGAAAACGATTTAACGAATCAACTTGAACTCCATGTTTTTTTGTCAACATGGTCTGAAGATGATCTGGATCAATTTTCGTGTAAATCGGTCCAACGGCCTAGGAGGAGTTTGACGGAAATGATGTCATAGGGTGCAATTCGAATCGGCTTGAGCCAAGGAATCGAAAGAAAAAATGATTTTGTTTCTAGCCCTTATGGTTCAAAAGTTATTAGCAAAAACATGAGTCAAACTTTGGACAGGTGGTGGCGCTAGAGAGATTGATTTAGAGACTTCAAAATTGGTGTGGTTACTATTGGTAATGACTTCTATCAGTGTACCAAATTTCATAATTTTCCCGCAAACTGTTCTATGGACTGCCATTGACATAGACTTCCAATAATAATAATAAGAAATCTAAGGTTTCAAGAGGGGCTCCGCACCTTCGGTGCTTGGCCCCTAATTAGACATTTTCCCCAAATCGTGCAGCCAGCCAATCGCAAATGTGAACACGACCTGTCGAGACATCAATGGCGATCTGCGCACATGTTATAAACTCTTAGCGTGTGCATGTTTGAGATTTGAGAGAAACACATCAGTGGATTCTCCTGCTGTGAGATTGAACAGCTCCTCTAGTCTGATCCGGCTTAAGGCTAGTAAATGTGTATTTGCTTCAGAGCTTTCTAATGTGTTTTTGCTGAATGTGCGAAAGTGTTGGGGAAAGTTACTTTTAAAAGTAATGCGTTACAATATGTTACTCCCTAAAAAGTAGCTAATTTGGGTAAACAGTACAGCATAGTTTGCATTGATTATTGCGTCAACCACTTTTACAGTATCGTTTTATTATGGAGAGTGATGATATACGCAACATTAATGTTCATGTTTTTCTTGTATTTAGCCCTCAGGTATTCCTTACTAATTGGTCACACTCATACTCATTGGTGATCAAATGTGACCATACACCCTTTTACATTATTTTTCAATTAAATAAATGTTCTATATTTTAGTTTAATAATATTTATTGAATATTTTGAGGATATCTTTGGTACTAAATAGGCCAACTATTTGTGCAATAATTATGGTCAATTAATGACCACTGAAAATATTTTATATTACAATTAGTGTAGTAATTAAGGTTAAAATAGAGAATTCCAATGCAAAGAGGCAAATTAGAGTCATTTTGTGGCTGGAAAAATAATTTGTATTTGTAATGTCATTACCCACCAGGTGGATGAATGGCTCTTTAACACATATACATGTGTCTAGTCTGGTTGCTCAAAGTATTGCAGATCATAACTGCTTACTTATTTTTAAGTTTTGCATTCAAATACATAATTATGATCAAACACTAGATTTCTTTAAATGTGAAATATTAAAACGTTGACAATTTACATCCTAATATTTTTGATGATACTTATATAAGCACACACAAGTGAATATTAATGAATGCAAGTAAATATAAAGTTTAAAATAGTGCTAAAAAGGCCAAATTTCCTTATATTTACAGTAGGCTATATGAATTGATATTGAATCAAGATCGAAATCGATATTTGTGCCAATCACCGCCATGCTTATTCTGAAGTCTCGCGAGATTTTGCTAGATTTCCTGTGTTTGCAGTCGGGACTCTGGTTGAAAATCTGTTTGTGTGTGGAGCAATAGGAGCAAAACGGTTAAATCTAGGATTATTTGTCCTCATGTGTGTGGTCTATCACATTTTGAAAATCTTATAAGATGTAAAAAATCTTTTGGTGTGTACCCAGCATTATTCCTGTGGTTGAATTGGACCATCGAAGCTCAGCAGCAAATACAGTTTAATAAAGTGAGATTAAATACATAAAGTACATTTGTGCAATTTTACAAGTGTAATTATTGCAGGTTTGTGTAATATTAGTCTAGAACTTCAGTGTCTTGTTTACTCAACATGAGGACAGGAGAGCTCAATGAATGGAAGAACAAAGTCATCTGATTAGGGGAGAGTGGGGTAAGATGAGACATTTTTTTACTTGTGTGGTCCTCAAGATACAATGAAGGTATCTAAAGTAATTTCAGGATGTGTCCCATCATTTTAAATTATCAGAATGCATCTATGACAAATGGATCTAAAAATATGGCTTTGTATAAAAAAAGTGTTCCTGTGGCTCAATTTACCCCAGGTTAGGTGTAAGTTGATTGAGGTCAGTGGGTAAGTTGCGCCATCTGGGTGTAAACAGACCATCTAACTGAATCTGAATCAAACCCATGTGAGATTTTAAAGATAATTTACCTCTTTTAAAAACTAGTTTAATAATCAAATTTCCTTTTACAAATAGTCATATTTCTGCTCTTAAAGTGAACTTAAAACTGACCAAACGAAGTTGAAATGTCAATATCTTTGCATTTCTGAAACAATATGTTGAATACCGAGGTTGAAACCTTCCCAAAAAACAGACTAAACTGAGTTTATTGAGTAAAATAAAATAAAAACTGAATTTTAATGAATGAAAGAAAGAAAGAATGAAGTCACTGAAACTAATGAACATGTTGTGCCATTAGGGATACATGTGTAAAGATATATATAGATATGTATATATGATTAATCATCTTCTGGTCATTATCAGAGCAGGATTTGCTGTACTTGTACATTGTTCCTATCAAATATATTTAAAAGAAACCACCACACACACACACACACACACACACACACACACACACACACACACACACACACACATATATATATATATATATATATATATATATATATATATATATATATATATATAAACCAAACCAAACCAGTTGCGTAAAACTAAATTGAAATTATATCAGTTTATACTTCAGAGATTTAAAACACTGGCTCAATTTACCCCACAGCATTTGGCTCACTTTGCCCCATAGCTGCCATTTTGGACAAAACTAGCTAGCTTACCAATTCAGGCTATTATTTAGCTGAATGATTTGCATGGTTTTGTACATTACTGAATCACCAATGTTTCGACCTGGACACATTTACATCTGTTATGATGCAGTTTTACTTAAAAAAAAAAAAAAGTTTTTACAGTAAAAGTGTCCCAAGTGTTTTTCCTTTTCACAGTCTGGCAGAAACACATAATGGGGTTTCCAAAATATACAATACAAGTGTACGATTGCCAAGATAAAGGGGGTGGGTCAACTTACCCACGGGCTCATCTTACCCCACTCGTAACCAGTGTTGGGGAAACACATTACAAGTAACTTGAGTTACGTAATAATATTACTTTTTCCAAGTAACTAGTAAAGTAACGCATTACTTTTCAAATTTACAACAAAATATCTGAGTTACTTCTTCACATTAGTTTGACTGACAGCTCTCCTGCCCTCATGTTGAGAAACATAAGTGCAGAGGTGTGTGTGTGTGTGTGTGTGTGTGTGAACATGATGGTTATTGTAGTTCTAGACTAAATGTGAGCATTTACTCATCTCACTTGCACAATAAAGATTCTGTCCTCCTCAAAATGAATAAAATCAGTCAAATGCAAAATCAGAGTACTCAAACCTCAAATATATAAATGTTAAATAAAACTAATATTTTTATGCATTTAATCTACCTTTATTGAACAATGTCGTGCAGCTGACCTTTGATGATTCAGTTAAGCCATGAGCAAAAATTACTAGATGTTTTTGTTTTAATTGGTAAAACGTTTTTCTCCTGCGTCCTATTCTTCCATTATCCAGAATGGCAGCACATTTTTACCTCAGCCTGAGGCTGATTATTTCAATTTTGGTATGAAGAGGTCTTTACATTTGCACAAAAAAGGACTTTTTTTGCTATTAAAAAACAAAACAAAAAAGCAAGCCCAGCCCAGGTGAGAAAAAGTAACGCAAAAGTAACGTAATGCATTACTTTTCTTGAAAAGTAACTAAGTAACTCAATTAGTTACTTTTTAAGGGAGTTACACAATATTGTAATGCATTACTTTTCAAAGTAACTTTCCCCAACACTGCTCGGAACCATTAACTGTTTCCCTGCCAGGTTGTTCCAGCAGTGCCTGTTTCCGCAGTTGTCCAGTAGAGGGCGCTGTCACGCATCTTTTGGTCTGTAATGTGCCTGCTCATAATGAACTGCTGATCTCTGTTCGCAGGCCATTGGAGCGAACCGTGACTCTTCACAAGGACATGAACGGACAGCTGGGCTTCATCTTTAAAAAGGGTCGAATCAGCTCAATAGTGCAGGACAGCTCGGCCGCACGCAACGGCCTCCTCACTGACCATCAGATCTGCGAGATCAACGGTCAGAACATCATCGGACTCAAGGTAAAGGACGTCTGGCATGTGCTGGCTTTCCTTCATTCTCTGGCCATGTGTAAAATTTGATTTGATCTTCGATTAGGACTCCCAGATCATGGACATCCTCAATTCCAGCGGAGGCGTTGTCACGGTAACCGTGATGCCGGTGGTGATCTTTGAACACATGATGAAACGGTAAGGACAGTGAAAACCCAGAGCCAATCAGAGGTGTGGTCATGTAAAGTGTGTTTGACGTGCCTCTCGTTTCTGTTCCTCACGGCAGGATGTCCAGCAGTATCGTCAAGTCACTAATGGATCATTCTATTCCTGAGGTGTGAAACCGGATCAAGCCGGGCCATGAGGACGGACACAGATCACATTCGCTCACTCCGCATTTTATAGTAATTAACAGGCAAACAAAGGCTTAAAGGGTTAGTTTACCCAAAAATGTAAATTCTATCATTAATGACTGAGCCTCATGTGGTTGGACACCCGTCAGACCTCCGTTCATCTTCAGACACAAATGAAGATATTTTAGTGTAAATCTGATGCTCTGAAAGGCCTCCATTGGCTCAACTTTACACTCTCAAGACCCTTAAAAGACACTAAAGACTAAAGTTACAAAGTCCATCTCACTACAGCGGCTCTACAATAACTTTATGAAGACGAGAATAGTTTTTGTGCGCAAAAAAACCCTAAATAACGACTTATATAGAGATGACGATTTCAAAATAATGCATCATGAAGCTTCGAAGCGTTATAAATCAGTGAGTCGATTCAGCGGTTTGGAGCGTTATGAATCAGTGAGTCGATTCAGCGGTTTGGAGCGTTATGAATCAGTGAGTCGATTCAGCGGTTTGGAGCGTTATGAATCAGTGAGTCGAATCAGCCGTTTGGAGCGTTATGAATCAGTGAGTCGATTCAGCGGTTTGGAGCGTTATGAATCAGTGAGTCGATTCAGCGGTTTGGAGCGTTATGAATCAGTGAGTCGATTCAGCAGTTTGGAGCGTTATGAATCAGTGAGTCGATTCAGCGGTTTGAATCGCCAAAGTCAACTGATTTCAGCAGTTTGGCGGTTTGACACACGATCCGGATCATGAATCGACTCACTGATTCATAACGCTTCGAAGCTTAATGATGCATTGTTTTGAAATCGTCATCACTATATAAGTCGTTATTTAAGGGTTTTTTTGCGCACAGAAACTATTCTCGTCTTCATAAAGTTATTGTAGAGCCGCTGTAGTGAGATGGACTTTGTAACTTTAGTCTTTAGTGTCTTTTAAGGGTCTTGAGAGTGTAAAGTTGAGCCAATGGAGGCCTTTCAGAGCATCAGCTTTACACTAAAATATCTTCATTTGTGTCTGAAGATGAACGGAGGTCTGACGGGTGTCCAACCACATGAGGCTCAGTCATTAATGACACAATTTACAGTTTTGGCTGAACTAACCCTTTAAGTTTTGCCTTTAAAAAATGAGTTCTTTAATCATTCACTCCCCTTTATGTTGTTCTAAACCATATATAAAAATGGATTATATGGAATATTCTGCAGTGTGAATATTATGCTTGGGTTCCAGGGAAGGTTTAGAGCGACATGAGCGCGAGTAAATGCTGACGAATGTTCATCTTTGGGTGAATTAACCCTTTAATTATTCTCTAAATAATCTTTAAATATTTTGTGTTAAGCCTGAAGCTCATTTCAGTTTCTCTCAATTCTTAAAACATCTCGCAAAAAGGCATTCTGATTACCATCAACGTGCATAATAATAATAATAATAATGCTGTTAACATTACTGTTTGAAAGCCATTCAAAGCTATGCAGTGCTGGAGACAGTTTTGTATGAGGAACAGTAGAGAATTCAACTTTATTTTGGAGAGATAGAATTGCAGTAAACCTTTTTGCCCCTGTACTGATGTGTTATTGTGTTCTGTGTGTGTTTAAAACATCCAGGTTTGTGCTTTCTGTTAAAGGAATATTTCACGGTAACTTCATGTCTGTCAATAACCACCGGATAACTTTTGTAAAAATAAGTGTTAAAACAGAAAGAAAAGAACATCAGGGCTACTTTTTTAAAACATATTTTATGTGTCCAAACGTGTAAAAATATTATTCATTTAACATGAAGTTTATGGTGGAAAAAAATTATATAATAGTTATAAATATTGCAGCAATCAACGGATGAGTTATGAGCTTCAGACCAACTGCAACAATGAGCAACTAAAGACATTTAGATTATTTTAGGCAGAACATCTGAAAATATATGAATATAATCCCTATACGATTGAATTGCTTATGACGTTTGACCAATAGGTGGCGCTGTGACTAAATTGGTGTCATGTGGTCAGTGTGAGGAGATGATGATACACACAAAGTTTGGTGTCAATATGCCAAAGTGTGTCGGAGTTACAGCCTCAGATTGCGCTTCATCTATTCAGCCGTTATTAGAGAACGGTTTGGTCAATCAAAAGCTTTTAATAACTTTTTGCTGGTATAGTCTAAAAATAATCTGAGCCGATTTAGGTGAGAAAAATAGCCATTTGTCATTTCTCCTGACCTGTAGGTGGCGCTGTGCTGAAACACTGCATGTAGCCTCGGGTCATGTTTGGGATGACGTGTACTAAGATTCATCTCAATACGCTAAAGCGTTGCTGAGATTCGTGTTTTACATGATCTTCGCCGAATTCCATAACGCGTAATTTGAGAACAGTTTGGTTTATCAAAAAATGTTTAGCAACATTTCGCCAGCATGCGCTGAAGATGATATGTGCCAATTTTGGTGAGAATCGGACTAACGGTTCACGGTGTGACTGAAGGAATCTATCAAGACCAGTTTCGTTAAAATAGGATAAATCAATCAAAAGCTATTAGCATATTTTTAAATGTAATACATTTTGGCCACAAGGTGGCGTTGCCACTCAACATTTTGAGTATATTCAGGGCATGGTGCTGATATAACAATAACAATACACTAATGCTTTCGTAAAATACAATTGGGTTTTATGAGTTTTATGATTTTTGGACAAACCATGTAGAAGTTATATGTAAAAATAGCCTTTTGTCATATCTCCTGACCTGTAGGTGGCGCTGTGCTGAAACGCTGCATGTAGCCTCAGGTCATGCTTGGGATGACGTGTACTAAGATTCATCTCAATAAGCTAAAGCCTTGCAGAGATTTTTGTTTTACATGCTCTTCGCCGAATTCCATAACGCATAATTTGAGAACGGTTTGGTTTATCAAAAAATGTTTAGCAACGTTTCGCCAGCATGAGCTGAAGATGATGTGTGCCAATTTTGGTGAAAATCGGACAAAACGTCTAGGGCAAGTTGAAAAAAGTCGATTTTGTGGAAAATTCAAAATGGCGGAAAGATTTCTGTGATGGAAAATGACATATTTACTTATTTATTTATGATTTAACGCCATATCAACAGTATTTCAGTTTTTTAAAAAAAATGATTACAATCACTTCAATACATTTACAATAATTTAAACATTTTTGTCTACGGACATGTCGTAGACATGGCTTTTGTTTCGA
Organism: Gobio occitaniae; assembly: GCA_033150135.1. Classification (NCBI taxonomy): domain Eukaryota; kingdom Metazoa; phylum Chordata; class Actinopteri; order Cypriniformes; family Gobionidae; genus Gobio; species Gobio occitaniae. The sequence goes on along the minus strand of JARQWZ010004639.1, from coordinate 45,598 downwards.
TGCTTTACGGTTCAAAAGTTACTGTCATAAACATGAGTGCAATGTTTAGACAGGTGGTGGCGCTAGAGAGCTTGAGTTAGAGACTCCAGATTGGCTGTGGTTCATGTTCTCACTGTCCTCCATCTGTGTGCCAAATTTCATCTTTTTCCTGCAAGCGGTTCTGTGGGAAGCAGGTGGGAATTATAGGAACATTTATGGATACAGTAGGTGGTGCTTTATTCTATAATTATAAATGATACTGCTTTAATATAACTCCATTACAGGTATAAACTCATACTTTTGCAGTTTAACAGTGGAATACAGTGCAAATCACTGCTAAATGTGTATAATTATTAACTTTTGATACTTCGATAGCTATTTTCACTCTTCACAACACTCAAACATCATCTATATCAGCCTTTTATCAGTTTCATAATGCATTTATCAGTGTTCAATACATCAGAGAAAAACACTTTTTTTAACTTGCAAAGACATAAAATCATATCAATTACCAACACACAGTCAGACCTGAAAACACAGCACTGTTGGTCTGTAATATAGATAATATCAGTATATTAAAACAAGAATGAAATCAATGCATTAAATACTTAATAACTTTAAAAAATAAACCGTCAAAGTTGATATATTATCAAAAGATTTGACCGAAATGACCAATGAGTGTGAATTCTGGAACTGTTTGTCGAAAATCTGATTCCAATCTTTCCCTTGAAGGATCAAACATGCTTTCAATACAATGACAAAGATGTCAATCTTATTTTTTGGGAGATTCTTTCTTCACAAAGTGAAATATTCGCAAAAGAAACCAAATTTTGATTTATTCCTGATAGAAATACAGTTATTATGAGATGTAAAACTGTAAATGCCAAACTTTTATTTTGTATTGCTTGACATACGAGACACCAAAACACCTCAAAGGACAAGCGTAATATAATTCATAAATAAATGAACAACACAAACCTAAAGAAACGTTAAAAACAAAAGACACATAATTAACATTACACTATTCTGGAACATTACATCACTCATGAGTCTTAAAGACTGGAAAAGATCCTTAAATCCTTGAGGAAAAGATAAAAGGTGTGAGGGTTCTTAAAGAATCTGCATTTATGTGCCAACATCACAATATTGTTAACAAAACAAAATCATAATTAACAGAAAAAATTATATTTCGACTTTTATCAAATTACTTATTCCAAACTTAACCAAACATAAGAATTTGTACTTATAAAATAAATGTTCCAATGACTCCATGTTCCACAAAATGTGCGCTCATTACAATCATAAATATCATTTAGCATTAATGAAACATTTTTATTCTCAGTCAAAGTGGGAAAGTGAGGAATCTAGTTCTACTTTCAAAAACAAGAGGTCTCTTTCTAACTTTAGAAGGGAAGGTCTCTGTATTCACAAATAAAATCCAGACCATAATGATCAAACTGAAGCTTGAGGACAGTGAGGAAGAGGAACAGTAGGTGGCGGAATGTGCTCGTGCTGGAGAAAACGCCAGTTCTCCACAGAAGAAGAAGGAAGAAGACGAAAAAAAGCTTGTGCTGAAGAATTCTCACAGTCATGCAGAACTACTGAACCCATCATAACCTGATCATAACCTGATCATAACTCCTCATAACCCGAGCCTGCCAGCTGAAGCCCGTGAGATCATGAAGCAGAAGAAGACTCGCAGGAGAGGTAATCTCGCTCCAGACTCTTCTGTTGTGTTCCAGCTCCTCATTATGCAGGATTAATACAGTAATATCTGTAACATTCATCAGGAGATCATAAGAGTGATGAGGTGTTCAGTGTGTTATGATATTATCCGCGCGGCGACAGTGTTTCTGGGTTTAATGCACAGATTAAAGCAGTGATATTCATAAAGCAGTGATATTCATAAAGCAGTGATATTCATCTGCTTCTGCTTCAGTTCAAACATCTCTTACCATAACACTGTCATAGTCGAGTGATATTAGATATGACTTTAGGAGTAGACCATGGCATTTTAACTCTTTCACCGCCAGCGTTTTTGATCATTTTCACAAAAAAAATAATAAATGAAAAAACGATTTTATTCTAACTTCATGTATTATTGTTGTATCAACAGTTGAAGCAAAAAGCTGAGGAAAATCATGTTTTTGTCAAACTTTGTCCGGTGTTATGAGTTTCTTGGTTTTAGTGGGCGGAGCATATCCTACATGAATATTCATAGAAGCTCCGCCCACTCGGGGGGGGGGGGGGGGGTATTCCAGATAGCAGGTTGTGTGACATACCCGTGTATGTTTAAGACAGAGTAAGCGGATAACCTCAACTTTCGCTGTGTACAGATGTGTGTAGGACAGATGCTCTTTTATGATGAATGGATGCACTTTAATGATGGACAGATGCACTTTTATGATGAATGGATGCACTTTAATGATGGACAGATGCACTTTTATGATGAATGGATGCACTTTAATGATGGACAGATGCACTTTTATGATGGATGGATGCACTTTTATGATGGACAGATGCACTTTTATGATGGATAGATGCACTTTTATGATGGACAGATGCACTTTTATGATGGATGGATGCACTTTTATGATGGACAGATGCACTTTTATGATGGACAGATGCACTTTTATGATGGATAGATGCACTTTTATGATGGACAGATGCACTTTTATGATGGATGGATGCACTTTTATGATGGACAGATGCACTTTTATGATGGACAGATGCACTTTTATGATGGATAGATGCACTTTTATGATGGATGGATGCAGTTTTATGATGAACAGATGCACTTTTATGATGGATAGATGCACTTTTATGATGGATGGATGCAGTTTTATGATGAACAGATGCACTTTTATGATGGACAGATGCACTTTTATGATGGATAGATGCACTTTTATGATGGACAGATGCACTTTTATGATGGATGGATGCACTTTTATGATGGATGGATGCAGTTTTATGATGAACAGATGCACTTTTATGATGGATAGATGCACTTTTATGATGGATGGATGCAGTTTTATGATGAACAGATGCACTTTTATGATGGATAGATGCACTTTTATGATGGATAGATGCACTTTTATGATGGACAGATGCACTTTTATGATGGACAGATGCACTTTTATGATGGATAGATGCACTTTTATGATGGACAGATGCACTTTTATGATGGATGGATGCACTTTTATGATGGATGGATGCACTTTTATGATGGACAGATGCACTTTTATGATGGATGGATGCACTTTTATGATGGACAGATGCACTTTTATGATGGACAGATGCACTTTTATGATGGACAGATGCACTTTTATGATGGATGGATGCACTTTTATGATGGACAGATGCACTTTTATGATGGACAGATGCACTTTTATGATGGACGGATGCACTTTTATGATGGACGGATGCACTTTTATGATGGATGGATGCACTTTTATGATGGAGAGTGGTTAAGAGTGACTCAGGGTTTAGAAATGACCCAGGGTTTAGAATGACCCAGGGTTTAGAATAGGGATGCGCGGTATACCGGTACTGGAAAAATACCGGTATATATTTTATTTCAAACGGTACGATATCATGATTTTGCTCATTTCGGTATATGCTGCTGTTCCGAAGTACACCGCTAGGTGGCAGCGCTACCCAAACTGACGTGAAACCGGCAAATGTGGCAACAGAACAAGATGAATACAGCAGTAGAATCTCACTCAACACGCACAAAACTCATTAAAAAAAGAGAGGAGTAGACGTGAAACTTGGAATTACTTTGCTTATAAAACTGCTGAAGAACCATCAAACCTTGCCAAGCATCGGTCCCTTAATTCCTGACTTGTAAGACATTATGAAATCGACAGGTGAGTGCATAATTCTAACGATCTAATTTAGACATTTTTCTTTTAACACTGATTAACGCACATACATAAGATCGTATCGTTTAAATATAATGAAATCTCCAGCGTTCGTTTCAACCAGTGACGTTACTTTAGACCTAATATTTGCACGCATACTATTGCACTATTTACATCCGCGAAAGACATACCCAACTCTGTTTATGTGACTACTCACTAAAGATTGACATTTTTGACATCATTTTGTGTGTATTTGACTGAGGAAAAACAATTTAATTTGGAATGCGCGAGCTCTTTAGGCCTGAGCTCGTGTGTGTGTGTGTGTGTGTGTGTTTGTTGTTGGCATGAGCGTAAAGAAAGCGCTCTCTCTCAAAGAGCTCTCATCCCATATGTATTACGAAATGCTATAAAATCGCTTGCATGTTCAAATTGGCGAGGTTTAAAAAGACGTGGGCTGTGATTTCCGTCAGCTGTCCCGCAACGGAAGCGAAAGTGTTGAATCTGAGCGCGCAGATGCTTTTATAGTCCATGCATGATTTCTTTTGAAGCCAGAAGCAATTTGCTCATTTTGAGAGAATGGAGACGCGCAGTAATGCTGAAATTACTTACAAAAAAGTTTCCAAATGACTGATTAATGTGATAATCTTTGTTGATTAATTTAATAATAAACATTTGCGGTAATTTCCCGCTTCATAAACCCAAAACTTGCGAGAGTGAGTAAAATTATGCGCAATACCCGCATCAAAATTCAGACCCTGTATGGTATCGATTTAATATCGGTACTTCGGTATTAGATTGTGGTACCGTACCGAAGCCAAAATTGTGGTATCGAGCCATCCCTAGTTTAGAATGACCCAGGGTTTAGAAAGACCCAGGGTTTACAATGACCCAGGGTTTAGAATGATCCAGGGTTTAGAAAGACCCAGGGTTTACAATGACCCAGGAATTACAATGACCCAGGGTTTAGAAATGACCCAGGGTTTAGAATGACCCAGGGTTTAGAAAGACCCATGGTTTAGAAAGACCCAGGGTTTAGAATGACTTAGGGTTTAGAATGATCCAGGGTTTAGAAAGACCCAGGGTTTAGAATGACCCAGGGTTTAAAATTACCCAGGGTTTACAATGACCCAGGGTTTAGAATGACCCAGGGTTTAAAATGACCCAGGGTTTACAATGGCCCAGGGTTTACAATGACCCAGGGTTTAGAAATGACCCAGGGTTTAGAAATGACCCAGGGTTTAGAATGACCCAGGGTTTAGAATGACCCAGGGTTTAGAATGACCCAGGGTTTAAAATGACCCAGGGTTAACTTTTTAAAGTGTGACAGATTATATTATTTTATCCTAAATAAAACATCTTACAAAAGTTGGAGTTTAGTAGTAAACACATGCGATATTAATGTTTATTGGATACTTAAAACGGTATTTTCACAACATTTTTTACATTTTATTATATTAGCTGTGGTTTGTAAACCGTTGTGTTGCGCCAGAATACAGACGTTATCTGGGATGAGTTCCCTACAGAATGATGGGAAATGCTGGGAGGCGGGCCTAGTGAAGGGTCAATTGTGTGTGTGTGTGTGTGTGTGTGTGTTTGGCTATAACTGTTGTCCCCATATGAGGTCCAAAAGTGGGTGTGTGTACAGCAGCACTAAAAATACCCAGGAGGCCGTGCATATATCGCGTTACAGCTGAACCAGTGAGAGCTGCTTCATGTGAGCTGGACAAACTGTGGTTTTCTTTTCCCAGTTTTGTTTGCAAAAACTATAAACCCTCAGGATGGGAGAGCCCGATGGAGACAAGATGACAGGTACAGTCGGGCTGCTGTGGTCAGGTGTGTGTGTGTGTGTGTGTGTGTGTGGTCAACATCTGTGTGTGCGTGTTTCTGCTGTGGTCAGATGTGGGGTTGTTGAACCCATGAAGTCTAAAGTTCATCTCCTGTGTGTGTGTGTGTGTGTGTGTTCTTAATACTTCAGTGTGAGCTTGCTGTTGTAGTTTTGCGTGTTGTTTTTACTCATGAGTTGATTTCATATATTATTGCTCATGTTTGGACTGACTAATCATTGCGATACTAATTTTACTGGCCCTGTCAATCTTCTGAGGCCACGCCCACATGCATGTAGCCACGCCCCTTTCACATTTGAGGTGAAAAATAGAGCGGGCGAGTATGATCACATGTCTGTTAGTGCATTTAACACACGCATGACCTTGCCGGTGAGTGTAACTCAAGCCTTATGTGATTCTGTTAACCCTTTGTGTTGACCCGTCCCTGGAGCTTCTTCACCTCATCTCAGGGTCAAACAATCAGAAGATCTGACCAGTGTTTAAACGCCTCATGTCGTTCCACATTTATAAATCTTGCGGTGCAGTGATGCAGGTGTTTGATGACTGACACGAGCCCTAACCACACACACACACACACACCAGAAGTGACACAATGAGACTCATCTAATCAATCAAAAAATCTCAGCCAAACAGAAGAGAGTGTGGGCGGAGTCTCGTGTTTGTAAACTTACCAGCTTACTCTTAAAAATGAGTACCAAAGCAATTAAACATCAGAGTAAAGTCATTTATATTCTATTTCCTCCTTATTGTTGGATTAGCAACAGATTTTGTGTGAAAATAAATCTAAATTTTTAGTTATTTTGTGAGGTGGCGAGGGGGCCTTTTCCCCACAGACACACACACACACACACACACACACAATCAAACACACAGACATGCGCGCACACACACACACACACACAGACGCACAGACACACACACACACACACACACACACACACACACACACAGATGCACAGACGCACACACACACAAACACACACACAGATGCACAGACGCACACACACACACACACACACACACACACACAGATGCACAGACGCACACACACACACACACACGCACACACACACACACACACAGATGCACAGACGCACACACAAACACACACACACACACAGATGCACAGACGCACAGACGCACACACAAACACACACACACACACACACACAGACGCATGCACAGACGCACACACACACACACATACAGATGGACAGACGCTCACACACACACACACACACACACGCACACACACACACATACAGATGCACAGACGCTCACACACACACACACACACACACGCACACACACACACATACAGATGCACAGACGCTCACACACACACACACACACACACACACACACACTCACAGACACACACACACACACAGACACACACACACACACACACACACACACTCACACACACACTCACACACACACACACACACACACAGATGCACAGACGCACAAACACACACACTCACAGATGCACTCAAAATACGTATATATTTAAAGGGGGGGTTGCATGCAATTTCACTTGTTTAACTTTAGTTAGTGTGTAATGTTGCTGCTTGAGCATAAACAGTATCTGCAGAGTTACAGCGCTGAAAATTCAATGCAAACAGAGATTTTGTCTTTTAAAGTTATAGCAGTTTATTGCCTAAAAAAATGTCCGGTTTGGACTACAACAAGCTTCTTCCCGGGTTGGTGACATCATAAACACCTGCTATTAACAAACACTGCCCCCGCGAACACGCTACAAAGTGGGCGGGGCCACACCGCAGTCATTACGAAAGAGAGAGAGCTGATGCAGAACTACAAACTACATCTGGCCATCTGACCAATCGAAGACCAGAGGGAGGGGCTTCACAGAAGCAGGAAGCAAACCAGCCGTTCAACAGTGGAGACAGCGGTGTGGAATAAAGGTCAAATATAAGACAAATACACCGTTTAAAAAAAAAAAAAGACATGTTATACTGCGCCCCATAAACACAAGCCTAGAAAAATAACACGGAACCACCCCTTTAATAACTTTTGCGATTCTTATTTGCTACTTAAATCTACAACATTTAAAAAACACATCAAATATTAGCTCAGGTTAGCACAGCATCAGCGATCTGGTCCAAGATCAGACACATTTCCACGAGCATCTTGAGTGTGTGTGTTCAGATGTGGAGAGATCGTCATTGATCGATATATGGATCCAGATGTTGTGTCACACCCTAACATGTAGTGTGTGTGTGTGTGTGTGTCCTCAGAGTCTCCAGCGGTGAATCCAGTGCTGAAGAGTGAGAAGAAGCCGGGGGGGAACTCGTTCTTCTGCTGGCTGCTGGTGCTGGCTCTTCTGGGGGCGTGGCTGTCTGTGGGGGTCGTGTGGTTTGACCTCGTGGACTACAACAATGTGGTTGGTAAGTGCTCTCACACACACACACACACACACACACACACCTGCTCTCTGTTTGAGCGCTTCAGGAGTCTGATGGGATATAGCAATGGAAAACTGTACATGCAAAGAGGACTTTTTTCTGCAGTTTTGTAGGGATGCACAGATACCAAAATTAGTGATGCACCGATCATGATTTTACATGGCCGATTCCGATACCGATTTCGTTTTTACACAATAAAATAATGAAAGTATACATGAACAAGATGTTTATTTGGTATTTAACAGGCTAAATTGGCTTTTGGCTAATGAAAACAAGTCCGCAATCTGAAATTAACGGGAAATTGAATTGGAAATGAAAAGGCTGAAAGGTGAAATTAAAGTCAACAACTGCATATTCTACAATCCAAACAAAGATGTTACTTAAATCAGCATTTGTTTTTAAATTCAGCGTAAAGAGAAAAAAATCTTTACCAGTGAAATTCAATAAAACCAAAGTATATAATTGTTCCAAAATGTTAAATCAAATAATGTTTAGTGCAACGAAAAAAACTAAGATGCTACAGCAGGTGCTTTTTAAATCAAATTAAGTCAATGTCATTTTAACGTAAAATAAAAATGATCATCCTATAGGCTACAGAACTGATCGTATTTCATTTCAAAAGTGCATGCATGTTCTTCTTTAGGCTACAAAAATAAGTACGTTAATAAGTAATAAATAGTTTCGTTCTCATCCGATCCAACACGTGAGAAGCTGAGCTGAACAAACGCTCACTATCTACACTTGAGCAGGCGGAGAGGTGAGCTCGCGCAACTTCAGCTCGCGCAACTTCAGCTCGCGCAACTTCAGCTCGCTCAACTTCAGCTCGCTCAACTTCAGCTCGCGCAACTTCAGCTCGCGCAACTTCAGCTCGCTCAACTTCAGCTCGCTCAACTTCAGCTCGCTCAACTTCAGCTCTCGCAACTTCAGCTCGCGCAACTTCAGCTCTCGCAACTTCAGCTCGCGCAACTTCAGCTCGCTCAACTTCAGCTCTCGCAACTTCAGCTCGCGCAACTTCAGCTCGCTCAACTTCAGCTCGCTCAACTTCAGCTCTCGCAACTTCAGCTCGCGCAACTTCAGCTCGCTCAACTTCAGCTCTCGCAACTTCAGCTCGCGCAACTTCAGCTCGCTCAACTTCAGCTCGCGCAACTTCAGCTCGCTCAACTTCAGCTCGCGCAACTTCAGCTCGCTCAACTTCAGCTCGCTCAACTTCAGCTCGCTCAACTTCAGCTCGCTCACGCAACTTCAGCTCGCTCAACTTCAGCTCGCTCAACTTCAGCTCGCTCAACTTCAGCTCGCTCACGCAACTTCAGCTCCTGCAACTTCAGCTCCCGCAACTTTAGCTCAACTTTAGCTCGTGCAACTTCAGCCGATCCAACACGTGAGAAGCTGAGCTGAACAAACGCTCACTATCTACACTTGAGCAGGCGGAGAGGTAAGCTCGCTCAACTTCAGCTCACGCAACTTCAGCTCGCTCAACTTCAGCTCGCTCAACTTCAGCTCGCGTAACTTCAGCTCGCTTAACTTCAGCTCGCTCACGCAACTTCAGCTCGCGCAACTTCAGCTCGCGCAACTTCAGCTCGCGCAACTTCAGCTACCGCAACTTCAGCTCCCGTAACTTCAGCTCCCGCAACTTCAGCTGGCTCAACTTCAGCTCGCTCAACTTCAGCTCGCGTAACTTCAGCTCGCTCAACTTCAGCTCGCTCAACTTCAGCTACCGCAACTTCAGCTCGCTCAACTTCAGCTCGCTCAACTTCAGCTCGCTCAACTTCAGCTCGCGTAACTTCAGCTCGCTCAACTTCAGCTCGCGTAACTTCAGCTCGCTCAACTTCAGCTCCCGTAACTTCAGCTCCCGCAACTTCAGCTCGCTCAACTTCAGCTCGCTCAACTTCAGCTCGCTCAACTTCAGCTCGCGTAACTTCAGCTCGCTCAACTTCAGCTCGCTCACGCAACTTCAGCTCGCGTAACTTCAGCTCACGCAACTTCCGCTCGCGCAACTTCAGCTCGCTCAACTTCAGCTCGCTCAACTTCAGCTCGCTCAACTTCAGCTCGCTCAACTTCAGCTCGTGTAACTTCAGCTCGCTCACGCAACTTCAGCTCGCTCACGCAACTTCAGCTCGCGTAACTTCAGCTCGCGCAACTTCAGCTCGCGCAACTTCAGGTCGCGCAACTTCAGGTCGCGCAACTTCAGCTCGCGCAACTTCAGCTCCTGCAACTTCAGCTCCCGCAACTTTAGCTCAACTTTAGCTCGTGCAACTTCAGCCGATCCAACACGTGAGAAGCTGAGCTGAACAAACGCTCACTATCTACACTTGAGCAGGCGGAGAGGTAAGCTCGCGCAACTTCAGCTCGCGCAACTTCAGCTCGCGCAACTTCAGCTCCTGCAACTTCAGCTCCCGCAACTTTAGCTCAACTTTAGCTCGTGCAACTTCAGCCGATCCAACACGTGAGAAGCTGAGCTGAACAAACGCTCACTATCTACACTTGAGCAGGCGGAGAGGTAAGCTCGCTCAACTTCAGCTCGCGCAACTTCAGCTCGCTCAACTTCAGCTCGCTCGCGCAACTTCAGCTCGCGCAACTTCAGCTCGCGCAACTTCAGCTCGCGCAACTTCAGCTCCCGCAACTTCAGCTCCCGCAACTTCAGCTCCCGCAATTTTAGCTCAACTTCAGTTCGTGCAACTTCTGCTCATGCAACTTCAGCTTGCGTAACTTCAGCTCGCGCAACTTCAGCTCGCGCAACTTCAGCTCCCGCAACTTCAGCTCCCGCAACTTTAGCTCAACTTCAGCTCACGCAACTTCAGCTCGCGCAACTTTAGCTCAACTTCAGCTCGCTCAACTTCAGCTCGCTCACGCAACTTCAGCTCGCGTAACTTCAGCTCACGCAACTTCCGCTCGCGCAACTTCAGCTCGCTCAACTTCAGCTCGCTCAACTTCAGCTCGCTCAACTTCAGCTCGCTCAACTTCAGCTCGTGTAACTTCAGCTCGCTCACGCAACTTCAGCTCGCTCACGCAACTTCAGCTCGCGTAACTTCAGCTCGCGCAACTTCAGCTCGCGCAACTTCAGGTCGCGCAACTTCAGGTCGCGCAACTTCAGCTCGCGCAACTTCAGCTCCTGCAACTTCAGCTCCCGCAACTTTAGCTCAACTTTAGCTCGTGCAACTTCAGCCGATCCAACACGTGAGAAGCTGAGCTGAACAAACGCTCACTATCTACACTTGAGCAGGCGGAGAGGTAAGCTCGCGCAACTTCAGCTCGCGCAACTTCAGCTCGCGCAACTTCAGCTCCTGCAACTTCAGCTCCCGCAACTTTAGCTCAACTTTAGCTCGTGCAACTTCAGCCGATCCAACACGTGAGAAGCTGAGCTGAACAAACGCTCACTATCTACACTTGAGCAGGCGGAGAGGTAAGCTCGCTCAACTTCAGCTCGCGCAACTTCAGCTCGCTCAACTTCAGCTCGCTCGCGCAACTTCAGCTCGCGCAACTTCAGCTCGCGCAACTTCAGCTCGCGCAACTTCAGCTCCCGCAACTTCAGCTCCCGCAACTTCAGCTCCCGCAATTTTAGCTCAACTTCAGTTCGTGCAACTTCTGCTCATGCAACTTCAGCTTGCGTAACTTCAGCTCGCGCAACTTCAGCTCGCGCAACTTCAGCTCCCGCAACTTCAGCTCCCGCAACTTTAGCTCAACTTCAGCTCACGCAACTTCAGCTCGCGCAACTTTAGCTCAACTTCAGCTCGCTCAACTTCAGCTCGCTCAACTTCAGCTCGCTCAACTTCAGCTCGCGCAACTTTAGCTCGCGCAACTTCAGCTTACGCAACTTCAGCTTACGCAACTTCAGCTCACGCAACTTCAGCTCCCGCAACTTTAGCTCAACTTCAGCTCGCTCAACTTCAGCTCGCGCAACTTCAGCTTGCGCAACTTCAGCTAATCAAACTTCAGCTAAAAAATGTGTGTGTCCCAATGTGCACACCATCTGCCCTAAATAGTATTGAAAATGACTAATGTCGCACACTATTTAGGGTGGATAGTGTGCACACTGGGACACAGGCAAGCACTATGGGAGCGCTGCGATATAGCCACATATTTATAATAAAATACATTCGAACAATACCTACTGTTATTATTAGTAGCCAATACTAGCGCCTTTACTTTTTGTATAATAGCCTGTAAAGATAAATACATTACAAAAAAAAATGAAATGAGGTTTATCTCCTCCCTGTTTCCTCTCCATGTCTGTGCATCTCTGCTGGTGGCATTGTTTGTGAATATGTGTACGTCTATTTACGTCTACTAACTATCATTACGTGCATTTATAACATCACATGCCTGCACGTGGAACGTGATTTTTCTTCAATGAGGGGGAGAAGGAGGCGGGATGTATGAGGACGGGTTACTACAGCACTGATTGGCTATAGCTGTGAGAAGACAGCAGGGTTTCCACTGGGTCTTAAAAAATCTAAAAAAGTCTAAAATATCAAAATAAAAATTTTAGGCCTTAAAAAGTCTTAAATTGGTGGAATTATTCTGTTCTAGGTCTTCAATAGTTTTAAACAGGTCTTAAATGACGGGGAGACTTAAATGTTTGTTTTTTAATTCCGTGGTGTTGTAGTTCTTTCTTTCGCTAGTCCAAATATAATTCGCTGTATTACGACTACAAATGAGACCAATATGTAACTTATATTGCAGCCAATCAGCTTTCGTGTTATTGGCGCGAGTCTCTTTCGGATTGTACCACAGACACATCAAATGGATTTTATTCTTCAGCTTTATTCTTCGCATTTCCGCCATTACTAAATACAATGAAAAATCAACAATGCATTTTTTGAGGTCCTGCATAATTTGTAATTTCACCGCTAGATAATGGCAAGAATCCAAAATAAACAAGATTTATGCATTTGGTTTGTTCTATTGTCATGTGTGACTATTGTGCATCTAATATAATACATAATATAGTAAATGTGGTATCCTAATTATGCACATTTCTGGAAATTACCACCACAAATTCAGTCATTTTCATCTCAAAAATCACAAAAACAGCGAAATCCTGGTGGGATTGAGCTATGAGGAAGTGCAAGTTTATCGATTTGTTCAATTTGAATAAATTAATTTACTTTGCGAGTAATTTCGTGACTGCATTTCCTTTAAATAGGTCTTAAATTTAATTAACAAAGGTCTTAAAAAGTCTTAAATTTGACTTGTTGAAACCTGCAGAAACCCAGTGTCAGTCAATGTATTGGACAAAACAGCGACCATAAATGTAAAGAAACAAAGTTGCTTATTATATTTTCCTAACAAGCAACCACATTTTTTAAAATAAGCCCAAAAAAACTGGCTTTTAACGTGACTTGCCAAAAAAAGAAGCCAAAAGTCGTGTGTTATACGCACTTGGAAAACAAAAGTTAGTGTATTCTTAGTAAATACTATTATTACAATAATATTTAGTAAAAATAAGAAGCGCTGATCTTCTCCTCCGCTTTAAAAGTGAAATCAACATCAATGTTTTTTTTTTACAAAAAATGAATGGGAAAACAGGCATTCTTTTATAAGTGTATTATGTTTTGTTGATAATGAATAGATTGAGAAATACACTGCAAAAAAATGCTTTTCTTACTCTGTATTTTTGTCTTGTTTTCGGTCCAAACATCTAAAAAAATCTCAAAACAAGAAGCATTTACTAGACAAGCAAAAGTTTCAGTCTTGTTTTGGGGGAAATAACTCAAAATTAAGTGAGTTTTTGCTTAAAATAAGCTAAATAATCTGCCAATGGGGTAAACAAAATAATCTTAATTCAAACAGAAAACAACATTATTTTGCTTACCCCATTGGCAGATTATTTTGCTTATTTTAAGCAAAAACTCACTTAATTTTGAGTTATTTTCCCCCAAAACAAGACTAAAACTTTTGCTTGTCTAGTAAATGCTTCTTAATGTAAGATTTTTTTAGATATTTGGACTGAAAACAAGACAAACATACTGAGTAAGAAAAGCATTTTTTGCAGTGCACTAAGACGGCTGATGCCTCACGTGTGTTTTAATAAGTGTTTTCTCTTATCCTCGATGAAAGGTGCTCTTGGAGGAGTGTATGATGCCGATGGCGATGGAGACTTCGATGTAGAAGATGCCAAAGTGTTGTTGGGTGAGTGTGACTTTTACTTGTGTATGTGGTTTTTGTCCTGCACGTCTGACTAAGGTCTATCTCTCTGTTACACACACACACACACACTCTCACACACTTTCAGACATGAGATAAGGAAGTGGTCTAACCATAAGCATTTCCTGTGACACTACATTTAAATGCTGTTTTCATGAACTTGCGTCTGCTTGAGGTTTCCTGTCATTTGATGGTGTTGACACTTGTTTTGTGCTAGTGAGCCAGCGTCTCTCTCGCTGGTGTTCAAAACGATCAAATCAGCAAGTGAGATGCTAAGTGTAAAGTACCGGGCTTATATTCACGGGTTTACATTTACATTTATGCATTTGGCAGACGCTTTTATCCAAAGCGACTTACATTGCATTCAAGGTACACATTTTACATTTTGTCAATACTTGCTTTCCCTGGGAATCGAACCCATGACCTTGGCGTTGCTAGCGCCGCATGCTCTACTGTTTGAGCTATAGGAAAGGTTAGCAGTGGCCACATCGACTGGTTCATGTGTGTGTGTTTATCGGGATCATTCTCATGACTTTCTCCTCTTCAGAGAACGCTACTGTGGCTACTAAGGGGAAAACCCTAAGAAAAAACGTCACATTGGAGGAAGACGGTATCCAAGCAGCCCATTCCAAGATCACGTGTAAAGGCATTGTGTGGCTTTCCTTGTTCGTTTGTCATTTGTGTCATTTGCACTGAGAAACCAGGATGAGTTGGCATGTTCAGGTGTGTGTGTGTGTGTTTGAGGTGTTTGAAGAAGCGTTTTATTCTGACTTGGCTTTTGGCACCCAACCTTGATAACTGACACTGATTTGAAGTGGTGTAAAGCACAGAGAAGGCGGGGAAATGTCAGTGGTGAGTTTCGAGATTAAAGGTGTCATGAACGGCTTTTTATATACTGTTTGTCTGAGGTCAACTTATGACGTTTGCATCATTCAGAAAACTCATAATGATCAAATGATTCGCCCACAGGGCTCGCAACATGTCTTTAGCAAACAAACACAATGATTTATCTCTCATCCACCCGCGATTCATTGGAATGTTATTTTTGTATTACTTAGCCTGCCATTTTTGTTTTCTTTTTTATTTTATTTTTTTAAAGAGCACCTATTATGGCATTTAAAATGTTCCAAATATTGTTTTAGAAGTCCTCAACAACAGTTTTGCATGCATGCAATGACAAAAAAGACTTTAGTTTTCTTATAATATGCATTTATTTTGACCTGTTTTGACAGCGATTCTCAAATGATTCCTTTAGTGATTGACTTTTCAAAACCCCGCCTTTACGTGACGCTAATCTGCGCTGATTGGTCCGATGACCCAGTCAGTTGTGATTGGTTTAGTCTGTGCAGATATTTTCGGAAACGGAACGCCCATCTTGTCTTATAGTGACAGTATTTGTTAATATGTGTCAGGAGTTATGAATATGAAAACCGCGTCGGTACCGTTTGATTGTAATATGAGCCTCAGCTGCTCTCATTCATAAAAAAAACTCCTCTATTCTCCTCACGAAGACTCGCGACAAATCAACATCCCTCAGGGCTTTTAGTTCAAAAGTGTGCAGATGAGGAGACATATTGATAGATTCTCATATGTCTGTGTCAAAGAGAGGAGTTTTTTTTATTCAATACTTCCTCAAAATGCGCAGATGTAGCCTAATCATGAGCGATTGAGTCTCTTATGTGTTGTTTTCAGCTCATCCTGGCAGCCGGAGGGCGCTCTGTGCACATGTAGTCCATATGGCACAGACAGATGAAGAAGAACCATGTGCCATAATAGAAGTCCATAATAAAAGCTTCCTGAGATCTCGAAACATGTAAATAGAGATATTTGAAGACTAATAAACACAATCGCAAGGTCAATTTATGACGTTTGCATCATTCATAAAACTCATAATGAATAATAATAGGCTTTTTTCCACCCTGGTTTTGAGCCTAGCTCCTGGAACATTTGGTTTTTATGGGCGTGCCGCACAGAAGACTCAGAAGTAAACGCCCACTGCTATGATTGGATAACAGTTTTGCATATTATAATGAGCTTCGGTTCCCCCGTCAACCGGAATGATTCGCCCACGGGGCTCGCAACATGTCTTTAGCAAACAAACACAATGATTTATCTCTCATCCACCCGCGATTCATTGGAATGTTATTTTTGTATTACTTAGCCTGCCTGTTTTTTGTTTTGTTTTGTTTTTTAAGGTTTTATTTGAACAATCAACAACATACATTCACATATCAACACAACCAACATATATACCGACATACATTGTGTTTTTACATTGTGTGTATATAAAAGGGGGGAAAAAGAGAGAAAGAACAACATCAGCATATCATAAGCAAAACCTGACGACAGCACCAGTTCGTCCAGTTACAGTTATAATTGTTTTTAGAGATAATTTATGAAAGGACGCCACATGACAGTGAGCCCCTTAAATTAAGCCTTATTTTCTCCAGAATCAGGAATTGTAACACATCTCTGGCCCACTGTTTAAAAGAAGGAGGGAAAGACTGTTTCCAATTAATCAAAATGAAGCGCCTTGCCAGCAGAGAAGTAAAGGCTATACAGTCCAATTCACTTTTTGACAAAGTGTTTTTTTCACATACAATACCATAGATGGCAGTTAAAGGATTTGCACAAACATCTTTACTGAATATTCTAGAATAAGATATAAAAATCTGCGACCAAAACACAGACAGCCTGGGCCTTAGCCTGCCATTTTAACTCAATTTTGGTTTATCGCACGGCCCTATTTGCCATTTGTGATGTGCTCATGTATGTGCATTGCTCAATGTTTATATCTTAGTTTGTCACTCTTCCTCTTGCATTCTTAATCTGGGAGTGTGACAAACCTCCAGCAGAATATGGTAAAAATCAAGATCAGAATCAAGTTGTTCCAAACAGGCTATTGGGATGCACTATGTACATGGCTTATATGCTTTGATTACGTCATGAGTTAGTCGTGGCATTGTTTCGACAACCATATGCAAAGCTTATATTGATGATGGAAGAGTCGAACTGCATAAATGATAAACTGATAAACTCTTCTCCAGCACATCCCAAAGTCTTTCAATAGGGTTAAAGGATTAGTTCACTTTTAAATAAACTTCTGCTGATAGTTTCCTCACCCTCATGTCATCCAAGATGTCCATGTCTTCCTGCTGTCGAAAAGAAATGAAGGTTTTGGATGAAAACATTCCAGGATTGTTCTCCATATAATGGACTTCAATGGGCTCCAAACGGTTCAAATGACAGTTTCAGTGCAGCTTTAAACGACACCAGATGATGAATAAGGGTCTGATCTAGACAAACCATCAGTTTCTGAGAGAAACCCAGCAGTATTTATGCTATTATTTTACCTCTTATCAGACGAACGTGATCATCTCTGAGCTCAGACATAACTTCCGCTGAGTGAGGTCAAAATACGAGCGTGGTCATAGATGTATACATAGATGCCTCATTAGCGCCTGCACGGATCAATAGAATGAGGCATCTATGATCAATATATCTATAACCACGCTCGCAATTTGACCTCACTAAGTGGAAGTTATGTCTGAGCTCAGAGATGATCACGTTCGTCTGATAAGAGGTAAAATAATATCATAAATACTGCTGGGTTTCTCTCAGAAACTGATGGTTTGTCTAGATCAGACCCTTATTCATCATCTGGTGTCGTTTAAAGCTGCACTGAAACTGTCATTTGAACCGTTTGGAGCCCATTGAAGTCCATTATATGGAGAACAATCCTGGAATGTTTTCATCCAAAACCTTCATTTCTTTTCGACTGCAGAAAGAAAGACATGGACATCTTGGATGACATGAGGGTGAGGAAATTATCAGCAAAAGTTTATTTAAAAGTGAACTAATCCTTTTAGGTCAGGACTCTGTAGTGGTCAATTCATGTGTAGAAAGCTTATTGGCGTTAAGATGATAATTTTTCATATCATATCATTCCGATAATACTGTAGAAAAACATCGGACATTCTCATCGGAGGGAAAGTTAATGTTCCAAAGATGAACTGAAGTGTTATGGTGTTAAATAAATGCCATCTGATAAGATACTATCTTTGGTATCTCTTACCCAATATGTTCTAAAAAAAAGTCTGAAAGACTTATTTATTTTCTGCTGCTTTGGTATTCAACTAAAGGTGCCTTAAAACTATCGGACCACTAAACCCTATTGGATTGCTGTTTTAGTGGAGTGGAGCATGTGTTCTCTAACCTGTCTGTTGCTACAACTACACATCTTACTTCAAAGCAAAAGTGCAGATTGTCATTCACTGTTTGTCCCTCTTTCAATGCAGATGAGACAACTAAAGAAGTGGTGTTAAAAAAAGACAGAGGTACTTAGCATGAGTTCTGGTGTTAGCACCACAATAAATTAGCTTTTTGATCGCATGCTTTAATTGCAAAATCTGTGGTTTTATTTTTGTAGACTAGGGTGTTGAAACTTTAGGGATACTAATATACACTTAAAGCAGTAGTTGACCCAAAAATTATAATTATATCATGATTTACTCACCCTCATGTTGTTCCAAAACCTGTATGACTATGGCACACAGGATGCATATTATATTTTTAATGTATGCGTGTGTGTGCATGCAAATATATGCATGTAGACTATATGGACAAAAGTACTGTTAGACATCTCTTAATTCTTGAATTCAGGTGTTTCAATCAGACCCATTGCCACAAGTGTATCAAATCAAGCCATTCAGTCTTGTTTAAAAAAAAAAAAGTGTGAATTCAAGCATGGTACTGTGAGAGGATGCCACCTTGGCAATAACTCAGTTTGTGAGAATGTATCCCTGCTAGATATTTTAGTCAACTGTAACTATAATTGGAAAGTGGAAGAGTTAGGGACTGCATGTTTAGCCTCAGAGCGGGTCACTGAGTGCAAAGTCGCAAACGCTCTGCCGATTTCATTGGTGAAGAGTTCCAAACTTCCAGAGGCATTAATATCAACACACAAACTGTGCGGCGGGAGCTTCGTGGAGTGGGTTTCCATGGCCATGTAAAGCACACACTCCTGGACTCCTTCTCTGTTTGGGAGTCTGGGTTTGGCAGATGCCAGGAGAATGTTACCTTCCTGACTGGATTGTGCCAAATGTAAAGTTTGGTGGAGGAGGGATAATGCAGGACTCCAGACTGCGACTAAATGGTGGCATTTTGCGACCTTTTTTCCTGCTGGTGCGACTGAATTTGGTTGGAGGTCTCACCCTCATGTCATCCAAGATGTCCATGTCTTTCTTTCTAAAGTCAAAAAGAAATGAAGGTTTTTGATGAAAACATTCCAGGATTGTTCTCCATATAATGGACTTCAATGGGCTCCAAACGTTTCAAGGTCCAAATGACAGTTTCAGTGCAGCTTTACGTGATCATCTCTGAGCTCCGCCATAACTTCCGCTAAGTGAGGTCAAAATATGAGCGTGGTCATAGATGTAAAGATCGTAGATGCCTCATTAGCGCTTGCACGGATCAGTAGAATGAGGCATCTACGATCGATACATCTACGACCAGGCTCGTATTTTGACCTCACTAAGCGGAAGTTATGGCGGAGCTCAGAGATGATCACGTTCGTCTGTTAAGAGGTAAAATAA
The DNA here is from genome assembly GCA_033150135.1 of Gobio occitaniae. NCBI lineage: Eukaryota > Metazoa > Chordata > Actinopteri > Cypriniformes > Gobionidae > Gobio > Gobio occitaniae. The sequence goes on along the minus strand of JARQWZ010004639.1, from coordinate 25,745 downwards.
TAGCATAAATACTGCTGGGTTTCTCTCAGAAACTGATGGTTTGTCTAGATCAGACCCTTATTCATCATCTGGTGTCGTTTAAAGCTGCACTGAAACTGAACCGTTTGGAGCCCATTGAAGTCCATTATATGGAGAACAATCCTGGAATGTTTTCATCAAAAACCTTAATTTCTTTTCGACTGTAGAAAGAAAGACATGGACATCTTGGATGACATGAGGGTGAGGAAATTATCAGCAAAAGTTTATTTAAAAGTGAACTAATCCTTTTATAACATTGCTACTGTGAGACCCAGTGGAAGCGTTCGGTGCAGAATCCTCTGTTATAGACCACAGATTTCAGATCAGAGCTGACGCCGAGACCAGGAGAAACTGGTTTTCAGTCCACAAATCATAAACATTCACCATGGATTTAATGTAGTAACACCCCACGGTATTGTGGATGAAATGGTCGAATGTTTTTTCTTTTTTACATTATTCATCTCAGGGTTCGTACAACCTTTTGAGAGTGAAATTCAAGCACTTTTCAAGTGTTTCACACTTTTTCCAGCACTTTAAAGCTCTAAATATTATCCAATTTTAATATAAATTTTAGTGTGATGATTTGTTAAATTAAAAGTTTAAAGGTGCTGGCCACTTTATGGCAAAAAATGAAAACCCCACTATAACCAGTAGGTGGTGGCATAGGAGCACTTATTTGACTTATTAGACATTTCCACTCCTTAATATATGGAATAAAGTAGGAAATCACAACAAAAAACTTTTCTTCTAATTGTGACTGGATTACACAGAAAACAAGTAAAGAGTGTTCCTTTAGTTCAGTATGATACTATAGAAGAACAATAGTACATTTAATAAGAGTTGAATATTACAATTTTCCTTATAAAAATTAGGTTTTTGCACATTACTGTTGTTAAAGGTAGGGTAGGTAAGATTTTGGTTTTCCAAATTTGTTTAAACTTTCTTTATATATCAATACATAATTAAAATGTTAGTACTCTGAAAAAGAAAGTATAAAAATTGAGTGTCTGTAGACCTCTCACGACTGTTTTAAAGACAGCTCATTATTTCCATTCACTCCACCTTCTCCCTTCTGGGCTCTTTCCAAAGCCACGCCCCCAAAACACATGAACACGCCCACCGCGATCAGCTCAGCTGGAAGACGCATTATTAACCCGAGACGAGCGGAGAAGAAGTGCATGTAGTGACATCATGTCAGAATCACATGTAATAACAAATCTAACTTTATCATTATGAATATAAACAAATAAGATGTCTTTTAGTACTCACTCTCAAGCTAGAATAACGATACTGGTAAAGTTTAAAATACACACACAACACAGTGTCTACGACACACCGATACAAGATAAAAACATTGGTAGAGAATATAAAAACAAACCAAAGACCGAAATAAACGTGCAGGTAAAGTTCCCGGTGAACATGGTAAAAGAGTTTAGACAGAGAGTAGCAGCTAAAGCTAACTTAGCTCTAAAGAAAGTTCCTGGATGCGGTGTACGAGCTTTTACACTTGCGTTTTGTTATCTAAAGTTACATTTTGTGAAATTCAACATGACAGCGATCAACTTGAGCTAGGCATATTGAATATTTATCATCTCTACTAATGGCTCGCTAAGTGTATAACATTTTAACTTTATGCTTAGTAATGTTACGTTAGCTATATTAGGCAGCTACGTGTGCTAGTTAGACATGCTTCATGAAAACATAAACCAAAAAAATGTATAATCAAAATGAAAGATGACCTGTCCAGCAGAAATACAGCCTCTTGAACTCAAACGGGTGCGCCAGGGTTGCCAGGTTTACACAACAAAATCCGCCCAATTGCTACTCAAAACTAGCCCAAAACAAGCCCAATTGTGTTTCTCCGGTAAAAATCGCGTTTGAGGGGTAAAATATGTGTCTTTTTGGTAGGGCTGCCTGCTAAAATTCGCAAATCCCGGGGCAAAATATCACATAATTGGGGTCGCTTCAACCCGCGGACATGAAAAACAGCCGCGGCAACAGTGCTGAAGTAGCCCTTGGCAACACTGGGGCGCATGTGGGCGGATCCTGAGCAAAAGCGGCGGTAGCCATGGTAACGAGAGAGAGTGACAGTCGCCCAAGCCAATCACTTGATTCAGCCCGAACGAAAATAATAAGCGGTGTTTATTGCAGATTAAAAAGTCTAGAGTCACTCGATTTTTATACTATCTTTTTCAGAGTACTTACATTTTAATTATGAATTGACATATAAAGAAAGTTTAAACAAATTTGGAAAAAAGTGTTTTAGATCATTCTTACCTACCCTAACTTTAATAAAAGTAATTTTTTTCTGCATAACAATGCAGAACTGTTAAATTTCCAATAAACAAACATGTACTATTATTAGTAACTGCACTTATTAACAAAACAATGCAAAACAGTAGTAATTTTATGATTAAATTAACCATGTGATAAATTTCCCTCCAGTGCCACCAAATCAGGAGCTGGCGCCACTGCTCTCAGATATTAGTCTGGAGCCCTGTATTATCAGAGTATTTATTAGTAATACAGTGGAAATTAGTAGATTTGGTTAGCATGTTGATTTACGGTGTGCGCCCCTAAATTTTCTGGTTGTGCCCCTAAAATTTTCAGAGTTAAGAGTTGTGTAGCTCTGATAGGAAGGGCCTGATCCTCCTGATGTTTTATAAGGCAGATCTGCAGGACTGGGCAGTTCTAGCAATGTGGCCTGTGAAGTTCAACTGATCATCAATCACAACTCCAAGGTTCCTGGCTGTCCTGGACGGAGTTCCCAGAAGAGTGGAAGAATTTATAGCTACAATAACTCCATATTAATGTCTATGTATTTAGAATGTAATGTCATTACAGTCCATTTTGGTGTAATGGTCAGGTGTCCCAATACTTTTGTCCATATAGTGTGAGAATAAATTACAATCTTCTGATAGCTTGCATGGTTTTTTAAAGAAATTGCAGAGCAAATAAACATTTGAGCATCAACAAAAAAAAGCTAAATTAAAGGTGCAATAAATGGAAAATTGAAATCAAAACACAAACAAACAATTTTGGGAATATTTGCTAGTTGTCTGCACTGCCTGTGTACAAACAAAATGTGTTTGTAAGTAGTCCTGGCTTTGTAAATAGGAAAATACCCCCAAAGTGGATTAGATTGATCCATGGAGCACCAAAACACTCTTATAGCCAATCAGCAACAGCGGGCGTATACGCTTATGATGAGGGAGGAGAGAGAGTGAGCAAGCAGTACATTTGAGAAAGACTGTAGAAAGAGAGTTGGCTGAGATATTCCCAAAGATATCGTGGCTTCAGCTGATATTCTCCCGCCTAGCTTCCAGGAGCCACTGATTTGGTGCTTTGAGTGACTAAGCATAGATTCAAGCATTTGCTCACTCGATGGCATGGCTGGTGGCTGTGGAAAGACACTCATGGCTGAATCTCCGAGATTTGCGATAATGACAAGGACTTTCTTCTGGATGTGCTGATTTTTCAATCTGGACTTTTTAGCATCTAGGTGAACATAGTCATCGAAAAGGTTAGCGAAACAACAGCAGTCATTTAAACAGCTGATTCCACGGCAATACCCCTTTTCCACCAAGGCAGTACTGGTGCTGGTTCAGAGCTAGAGCCTAGTTTCAAATCGCTTCGTTGTCTTTCCACACCCAAAGCACCAGCTCTAAACCAGGAAAAGTGTTTTTTAAGTAGCGCCAAAACATTGCTGGTCTAGAAAGAAGAGCCGCTTGCGTTAGGGGCTGGGGTTACCCTGACCAACAAGACCAACACAAACTTGAGATCCGCCATTTCTGAAATAGCAGATAATGGAGCTAACAGCGGCTCGATTGTAATCTCCATCTATACAAATCACGGCGAGCAGCATGAATGCGTTGGATTCGCTGTGTTTCGGGATCAGGGTTTGCTTCTTAATCTGCGCTCTCTCCCTTCTTCCCCAAATGCACAAAACAATTTTTGACTCCTATCTCAGACCCCAGTAGTTGGAGATACTGTGGTTTGCTCGGGCACAGGCCTCCATTACCTCTTTGGAAGCTTCGGACTGTAGAAAAGGGGAAAACCATCCAGTTTTCAATACAATCCTCCCCTCTCCAACATCCTACACTAGTTGGTGTGAACAAAGTCTATGTGAAGAAATGGGCGATGGAGGATGTTCCCTCATCTGAGGAAGAGAGCGGGTTTTACAGCCATTACTTTCTTGTGCTGAAAAAGGATGTAGGTCTACAGCCTGTTTTGGACTATGCTCTGGTCAGGAGCAGATTTCAGATGTTGATGCAGATTCAACCTGGTGACTGGTTTGTCACGGTGTATCTGAAGGTCGCTCACATTCAGATAATCCGAAAACAGCTTCTAAGGTTCACTTTAGGGGGGAAAGCATTCAAATTTCGGGTGCTTCCTTTTGGCCTGTCGTTCACAATGTACATGGATGCTGCGCTGGCTCCGCTGAGACTCCAGGACATTCTGCAAGCGATTTTTCTGGAGATGGATTTTGACTCACAATGCGGGCATGGTTGTCTCTCGCTCATGTTTCTTCTCTCTGCGCCTGTCTGTCCCTTTTCAGTTCGGGTCGGAGCGTCACAGTGGGATTTTGGGTCTGATGGCAGCAGTAATACCTTTGGGTTTGCTGAACTTGAGGCCTTTCCTCTTGTGATGCAAGAGCATGGGTCCTTCTCCTCAGTTACCAGCCTGCCACATGATAAGGGTCTTGCCTTTGTGCCTTTGCTGTGTGGAAGCAACCTCGGTTTCTGTCCCAGGTTGTTTCCATAAGGGGTGTTCATCGTTGAAAGTAGGCTGAGGCACTGTCTGCAACAACCTTCCTGCCTATGGAGAATCAGCTATGGTACATAACATGAGATGGTGGTCCAGTGGGTTAAACCATGGAACTGATCCCAGCGCTCATCACCAGTGTGTTCTTGAGCAAGGCACTTTACTTCATTTTGCTCCAGGGGGATTGTCCCTGTAATAAGGGATTGGGATAAAAGCGTCTGCCAAATGCATAAATGTAAATGTAACATTGCCTGGAGTTGCATGCCGTTTATCTGGCTATAAGTCGGTTCCTCTCAGTGCTCTAGGGCTACCACTCCCTTGTCAGGATAGACAATGTCACAGTGGTGGCTTACTTAAACCACTTGGGAGAAATCCAATCTTGCCGCATGTGACTGCTAGCGCAATGTATCCTCCTTTGGGATCAGAACAAGCTTCTGTCTCTCAGGGTGGTTTATGTTCCAGGTGTCTCAAATCTCCAGGGATTCCGAACAATGGAGGTTACACCTTCAGATGGTAGATCTGATCTGGCAATGCCTTGGGGCAGAGTGGAGGCTGATCTGTTTTCTTCCAAGGAGATGGCTCATGTCCTCTATGGTTCTCCCTCTTAAACTTGGGCATGGCCGAGGCTGCATCTGTAAACATTTCTGGGAGGACCGGTTGCATCTGCTGTTGGTGGATGTGCCTTGTCCCTCCCAGGTGTGATTTTTGGACCTGATTGCTCTCCTGGAGGCTCTGCCTGGGAGCTTCCGATCAGGGTGGATTTGCTGTCGCAGCTGAGAGGCAAGGTTTGGCATCAATCCCATGGATTTGGAGCCTTTGGATTTTGTCTCTGAACTGTGTTCTCATTGACTCAGGGTCTCTCAACTGAAGTTCAAGAGATCACTGGGAGTGCTAGAGCTCTTTCTACTACGAGGTAGTATGCCTTTAAATGGTGTTTTTGCCTGTTTGGTGCAGATTCTGTGGTGCAGATCCAGTTAACTGCCTCGTGGATTCAGTGCTGGACTTCCTTCAAGAGCGTTTTTTTGCTGGCGCGGCACCATCAATACTGAAGGTCTATGTAGCAGCTATTGCTGCTTTCCATTTATATTTATGCATTTGGCAGACGCTTTTTTCCAAACCCTTACAGTACCCTTTTTACAGGGACAATCCCCCTGGAGCAACATGGAGTAAAGTGCCTTGCTCAAGGACACACTGTTGGTGACCGCTGGGATCGAACCAGCAACCTTCTGCATATCAGTTCCATGTTTTTTAACCCACTGGACCTCCATCTCACACTTCCATGTGCTAGAGGAGGTGCTTCCCTGAGGAAACATACCCTCGTTTCTTAGTTTCTGTGTGGGATGATAAGGTGGAGGCCTAGCTATTCTTCATTGGGATCTTTCTGTGGTATTGGGGGGTCTCTCAAGGGCTCTTTTTGAAACCTTGGAGTCTGCCTCCGAACAGTTTTTGACTATTAAGACAGTTCTGTTACTGACTTTAACATCCCTCAAGTGTGTTGGTGACCTTCGAGCGTTGTCATTCATCTTGCATTGGCTTCGCCCCTGGTCTAGTCAGTGCTTTCTTGAGGCCTAAAGCCTGAGGTCGCAATGGTTCCTTTTCACTCGCAAGTAGTGGTGCTGCAGTCTTTAATCCTCCCCCTTTTTCATCACTGGAGGAGGAGAGACTACATATCCTGTGCCCAGTGAGCTTTCAAGATTTGTGTTGACCATGTGGGTCAGTAGTGTAAATCTTACCAGCTTATTCTTTGTTTTGGTGGTGGCCGCAGAGGGCTTGCTGGCACAAAGCCAAGAATGTTGCATTGAGTTCTTGTGCTTATGAGGTGCTTGGATCTATAAGGAGTGTAGCTCCTTATAAGACTCTTCTTAAAGGGGTCTCTTTAGAGGACATTTGTGTGGCGGTAGGCTGGTCCTCTCTGCACACCTTTGTCAAATTTTATAATCTGTACCTGGGTTGGTTTCCCATAGCTTCAGCTACTTACACAGTATCTCGTTCCATATTCAGCCTCAAGCATTTTGCTATGTTTCACAGAAGTAAGATATGCTGTTGTTGAATCACAGCTTATCCATGCAAATATGCACAATCTGTCTGATGCAGCAGCTGGTAGAGTCGTTGCCTGTGTTGCATAGCATCGCTGTTATTTGGGGGAAGAGCATTAAAGGGAGGGGTGTGTTTGTTTGGGTGTCAATTTCAAATATTAACAGTGTTTATCACTAACTGCACCTTAAAAGAAACTGAATGTGCTTTTTCCTCTCATGAATCACGAAAGGTAGATACTCAGATACTTAAGTCGTATAATATGTGTGAATGCATGGGAGATGAACAGTGAGCCTTCTGAGGTGTGAACTTTTGTCCCACTCATTCTCAGAACATCCTACCAGAGATATTGGGCGAAAGCTGAAAGCAGCTCTGAAGGAGCAGCTACGAATGATTCATGAGAAGATTGAAGCCAAAAAGATCGCCAAACTAGCTCTTGCAGAGGTCCGTACTGTTTTGGCTCAAGAGGAAGTGGAGAGACAAGCTACTCTTGCTGCTAAAAAAATCAAAGAAGAGGCAGAAGCTAAATTACAAAAGGAACGAATACAAAGAGAACAAGAGGAGAAAGCAGAGAAGGAGAGAGTGGAACAAGAAAAACTGGCCAAAGAACAAGCGGAGAAGGAAAGACTGGAAAAAGAAAAACTTGAGAAAGAAAAGGCAGAAAAAGAAAGACTTGAGAAAGAAAAGGCAGAAAAAGAAAGACTTGAGAAAGAAAAGGCAGAAAAGGAAAGACTTGAGAAAGAAAAGGCAGAAAAGGAAAGACTTGAGAAAGAAAAAGCAGAGAAAGAAAGACTTGCCAAAGAAAAGGCAGAGAAAGAAAGACTGGCCAAAGAAAAGGCAGAAAAAGAAAGACTTGAGAAAGAAAAGGCAGAGAAAGAAAGACTGGCCAAAGAAAAGGCAGAAAAAGAAAGACTTGAGAAAGAAAAGGCAGAGAAAGAAAGACTTGCCAAAGAAAAGGCAGAAAAAGAAAAGGCAGAGAAAGAAAGACTTGAGAAAGAAAGACTTGCCAAAGAAAAAGTAGAAAAAGAAAGACTTGCCAAAGAAAAGGCAGAGAAAGAAAGACTTGCCAAAGAAAAGGCAGAAAAAGAAAGACTTGCCAAAGAAAAGGCAGAAAAAGAAAGACTTGAGAAAGAAAAGGCAGAAAAAGAAATACTTGCCAAACAAAAGGCAGAAAAAGAAAGACTTGAGAAAGAAAAGTCAGAAAAAGAAAGACTTGCCAAACAAAAAGCAGAAAAAGAAAGACTTGAGAAAGAAAAGGCAGAAAAAGAAAGACTTGCCAAACAAAAGGCAGAAAAAGAAAGACTTGAGAAAGAAAAGGCTGAAAAAGAAAGACTGGCCAAAGAAAAGGCAGAAAAAGAAAGACTTGAGAAAGAAAAGGCAGAAAAAGAAAGACTGGCCAAAGAAAAGGCAGAAAAAGAAAGAGTGGCCAAAGAAAAGGCAGAAAAAGAAAGACTTGAGAAAGAAAAAGCAGAAAAAGAAAGACTTGAGAAAGAAAAGGCAGAAAAAGAAAGACTGGCCAAAGAAAAGGCAGAAAAAGAAAGACTTGAGAAAGAAAAGGCAGAAAAAGAAAGACTTGAGAAAGAAAAGGCAGAAAAAGAAAGACTGGCCAAAGAAAAGGCAGAGAAAGAAAGACTGGCCAAAGAAAAGGCAGAAAAAGAAAGACTGGCCAAAGAAAAGGCAGAAAAAGAAAGACTGGCCAAAGAAAAGGCAGAAAAAGAAAGGCTTGAGAAAGAAAAGGCAGAAAAAGAAAGACTGGCCAAAGAAAAAGCAGAAAAAGAAAGACTGGCCAAAGAAAAGGCAGAAAAAGAAAGACTGGTCAAAGAAAAGGCAGAAAAAGAAAGACTTGAGAAAGAAAAGGCAGAAAAAGAAAGACTGGCCAAAGAAAAGGCAGAAAAAGAAAGACTTGAGAAGGAAAAGGCAGAAGAAGAAAGACTGGCCAATGAAAAGGCAGAAAAAGAAAGACTAGCCAAAGAAAAGGCAGAAAAAGAAAGACTGGCCAAAGAAAAGGCAGAAAAAGAAAGACTTGAGAAAGAAAAGGCAGAAAAAGAAAGACCTGATAAAGAAAAGGCAGAAAAAGAAAGACCTGAGAAAGAAAAGGCAGAAAAAGAAAGACCTGAGAAAGAAAAGGCAGAAAAAGAAAGACCTGAGAAAGAAAAGGCAGAAAAAGAAAAAGAAAGACCTGAGAAAGAAAAGGCAGAAAAAGAAAGACCTGAGAAAGAAAAGGCAGAAAAAGAAAAAGAAAGACCTGAGAAAGAAAAGGCAGAAAAAGAAAGACCTGATAAAGAAAAGGCAGAAAAAGAAAGACCTGAGAAAGAAAAAGTAGAAAAAGAAAGACAAGATAAAGAAAAGGCAGAAAAAGAAAAAGAAAGACCTGAGAAAGAAAAGGCAGAAAAAGAAAGGCCGGAGAAAGAAAAAGCAGAAAAGGGAAGAAGGGAGACAGTAGAGAAAGAAAAGCCTGCTAAAGAGAAACCAGAGAAAGAAAGAGAGAAGGCACCAAAGGAGCAGTCAGGAGAAGAGGTAAAGGAGAAGAAAAAGAAGGAAAGAGAAAATGTGAAAGATCACAAAGAAGAAAAGGTGACAAAAGTAAATAAAAAAGCACATGATCAATCCGAAGATGAAAAAGAATCAGCTGATGAACAGAACACCAAAGAGGAGAAAATATCAACCCGGGGTTTACTGAAATCTTCAAACAGAAAAATCAAGAAATAATTAATGTGTGTTTATAGATTTACTGAGTACAGTATTTGTGTTTTCAGTTTGATCGCGATCACCTGTATTATTTTGTGACATCGCAATTTGACGTTTACCCACATTCAAGTGTTGATAAAAAAGAATGCATGTTTATGGAATCTTTGGTATTTGTTCATGGTATGGGAATTTAATTAAAATATAATTTATATAAAAACAGAATGCATGATCAAAGATGCTGGTGCTGGCTGGGAACGGTTGGCCTGAGTTGGGCATAGAAAACTCAAATCTGTTAATGACTTGAAATCCTGTGGAGCCCCTAAAAGGAGAAAACATGAGATGAGAGGGAAACTATATTTCAAAACTGTTGCGTTCGCTGAGAAACTTTGCATTCGCTCGTAAAACTTTTGCATTCCCCCAAGAATCTGTTTGCTTGATAATCTTTGCGTTTGCTTGAGAATCTTTGCGTTTGTTCGCAAAAAAAATGGTCCTTGAGAAACTTTGCATTCGCTCGCAAAAGTTTTGCATTCGCTTGAGTAACTTTGCTTTCGTTTGCAAAACTTTTGCGTTCCCCCAAGAATTTTTGCGTTCGCTTGAGAATCTTTGCGTTTGTTTGCAAAAAAAATGTTCCTTGAGAAACTTTGCTTTCGTTTGCAAAACTTTTGCGTTCCCCCAAGAATCTTTGCGTTCGCTTGAGAAACTTTTGCGTTCCCTGAGAAACTTTGTGTTTGCTTGAGAAACTTTTGCGTTCCTTGAGAAAATTTGCGTTTGTTCGCAAAACTTTTGCTTTCCCCCAAGAATTTTTGCGTTCGCTTGAGAAACTTTTGCGTTCCCTGAGAAACTTTGTGTTTGCTTGAGAAACTTTTGCGTTCCTTGAGAAAATTTGCGTTTGTTCGCAAAACTTTTGCTTTCCCCCAAGAATCTTTGCGTTCGCTTGAGAAACTTTTGCGTTCCCTGAGAAACTTTGTGTTTGCTTGAGAAACTTTTGCGTTCCTTGAGAAAATTTGCGTTTGTCCGCAAAACTTTTGCTTTCCCCCAAGAATTTTTGCGTTCGCTTGAGAATCTTTGCTTTTGTCGCAAAATTTTTGCGTTCCCCCAAGAATCTTTGCGTTCGCTTTTGAAACTTTTGCGTTCCCTGAGAATCTTTGCGTTTGTTCGCAAAACTTTTGCGTTCCCCCAAGAATTTTTGCGTTCGCTTGAGAATCTTTGCGTTTGTTTGCAAAAAAAATGTTCCTTGAGAAACTTTGCTTTCGTTTGCAAAACTTTTGCGTTCCCTCAAGAATCTGTGTTCGCTTGAGAATCTTTGCGTTCGCTTGAGAATCTTTGCATTTGACGCAAAAAATGTGTTCTTTGAGAAACTTTGCTTTCGTTTGCAAAACTTTTGCGTTCCCCCAAGAATCTTTGCGTTTGCTTGAGAAACTTTTGCGTTCCCTGAGAAACTTTGCGTTTGCTTGAGAAACTTTTGCGTTCCTTGAGAAACTGCGTTTGTTCGCAAAACTTTTGCTTTCCCCTAAGAATTTTTGCGTTCGCTTGAGAATCTTTGCGTTTGTTTGCAAAAAAATTGTTCCTTGAGAAACTTTGCTTTCGTTTGCAAAATTTTGCTTTCCCCCAAGAATCTTTGCGTTCGCTTGAGAAACTTTGCGTTTGTTCGCAAAACTTTTGCGTTCCCCCAAGAATCTTTGCATTCGCTTGAGAAACCTTTGCTTTCCCTGAGAAACTTTGCGTTTGTTGGCAAAACTTTTGCGTTCCCCCAAAAATTTTTGCGTTCGCTTAAGAATCTTTGCTTTCATTTGCAAAACTTTTGCGTTCCCCTAAGAATCTTTGCATTCACTTGGGAATCTTTGCGTTTGTCGCAAAAAATGTGTTCCTTGAGAAACTTTTGCGTTCGTTTGAGAAACTTGAGAAAACTAATAGATTTACTAAGTGAGTACAGTATTTATGTTTTCAGTTTTATCGCGATCACCTTTATTATTTTGTGACATCGCAATTTTCTCTGCTTTTTGTTCAACATGTCTGCTTATGGGATCTCTGATATTTGATCTTTGCGTTCCCCCAAGAATCTTTACATTTGCTTGAAAACTTTTGCATTTACTTAAGAAACTCTGCGTACGCTTGAGAAACTTTGCCTTCGCTTGCAAAACGTTTGTGTTCGCTTAAGAAATTTTGCGTTCACAAGAGAAACTTTTGCGTTCCTTGAGAAACTTTGCGTTTGTTCGCAAAACTTTTGCTTTCCCCTAAGAATTTTTGCGTTCGCTTGAGAATCTTTGCGTTAGTTTGCAAAAAAATTGTTCCTTGAGAAACTTTGCTTTCATTTGCAAAATTTTGCTTTCCCCCAAGAATCTTTGCGTTCGCTTGAGAAACTTTGCGTTTGTTCGCAAAACTTTTGCGTTCCCCCAAGAATCTTTGCATTCGCTTGAGAAACCTTTGCGTTCCCTGAGAAACTTTGCGTTTGTTGGCAAAACTTTTGCGTTCCCCCAAGAATTTTTGCGTTCGCTTAAGAATCTTTGCTTTCATTTGCAAAATTTTGCGTTCCCCTAAGAATCTTTGCATTCACTTGGGAATCTTTGCGTTTGTCGCAAAAAATGTGTTCCTTGAGAAACTTTTGCGTTCGTTTGAGAAACTTGAGAAAACTAATAGATTTACTAAGTGAGTACAGTATTTATGTTTTCAGTTTTATCGCGATCACCTTTATTATTTTGTGACATCGCAATTTTCTCTGCTTTTTGTTCAACATGTCTGCTTATGGGATCTCTGATATTTGATCTTTGCGTTCCCCCAAGAATCTTTACATTTGCTTGAAAACTTTTGCATTTACTTAAGAAACTCTGCGTACGCTTGAGAAACTTTGCCTTCGCTTGCAAAACATTTGTGTTCGCTTGAGAAATTTTGCGTTCACAAGAGAAATTTGCGTTCCCCCAAGATTATTTGCCTTCGCTTGCAAACATTTTGCGTTCCCTAAGGAAATTTTGCGTTCGCTTGCAAAACTTTTGTTCCCATGAGAAACTTTGTTCGCTCACAAAACTTTTTTGCTCAACCGAGAAATTTTTACAAATCCGCCAAGAGTCTTTGTGCTCACTTTGCAAAATGTTTGCGTTCCCTTGAGAAACTTTGCGTTCATTCTCAAAACTTTTGCGTTCCCCCAAGTATCTTTGCGTCACTTACAAAACGTTTGTTCCCTTGAGTAACTTTTGCATTCTTTTTGTGTTTTTCCATCACCATGTCCTTTTAGGGGCTCTGTAAGATCCTGTAATAATAGGAAATTGCTCTTGAATCTGAAAGATCAAGTTTTTTTCTTTCATTTGTTCCTGAATTTGTTCATTTTCACTCTTTTCTCATGAATACGATTTTTGTATATAAGTGTGAACTGTGTGACATTCACTGTGTAGTGATTAGTGAATGAGTAGATGTTTTAAACATTGTATGTCCAATAATGCGTGAAACACGTGTCACAGTGAGATGCCATAGCGGACATGAGCAGACACTAAATTAGTTCAATCTCTTTTCACACTTACAGCTACTCTGATGTTGTTGAAGAATTACGTGCACAATGACAGTTTGTCCTAAAGTCCTTTTTATTTGTATTGTTGGGTGCAGTGTATAATGCAGTGCTGATCCAGCATCAGTTCTGCTTTTTCTGAGCCAGTGAAGAGTTAAAGTCGAGGAAGTGAGCCTGCTGTATGCAGCTACATCGAGGATCAAGTTTTAACATTTGCTTTTATTCATTGAGCGGCTGGTGTATTTTTAACTTGCTTTCTTTCAACAAAATTTTCAGAAAATGTCTGGTAAATTCTATGCGTTTTATGTATTTATTTTTTACTTCTAAATGTTTTATTTATGTTTTTTCATCCAGTATAGTGAGATATTGATCCTATCAGTAGGATTTATTTGGTGGATAACCATTTATTGTTGTGTGAAACATTTAACTGTGTTAATCGTATAATACCAATCATATAATGGCTTGTTTTAGGTATTACATTTGAAGTGTGTATTTTCTTCCACTTGGGGCATCAAATGGTCAAAAGTAATAGTTCTAGATACATTATGTTTCTGGGGAAAAACAAAATCGCCAGCTGAATCATTTTCACAAATCATTTGCCATTGCTTGGCCAAACTGTTGACTGCTTCGAAAGTGTTACAGAGCAACGTTTCAGAGAAATCAACCTGTGAATGACTGACTTATAGTGCATATTTAACTGGGATATTCTCATTTTAATGTAATCTTTGAAATGGTTTATTAAGTGTTCAATGAAACTAAACTGTGTGGTTAAATAGTTTGAGAAATTATCAAGGCAACTGCCTCCAATAAATGTGAAATTTTCTCTTATTTAAAATATACTTGATCTGCTTTACTCCTTTGTGTGTGTGTGTGTGTGTGTGTGTGTGTGTGTGTGCGCGTGGACAAAACTCCCAGTTTTTTTTTAATTCTCTTCCGATGTATATGTTTTTTTATGTTTTATGTATTGGAATACTCTGATACTCTATTTCTTTCGGTACAAGCTAAAGCACAATGCATGGGATTCTGTATCCCAAATCTGACCATCCATTCTGAAAAGGGAAATTAAACCTAATGTGTCATTTTTATTATTTGATTGGGCTGCTTAACACCGTGTCCATACCAGACATGCGGGGATGTGCAATAAAATGCATATTTTCCATGAGTTTTTGTTCTAACCAGATGCAACGGCGATACACAATGATTTTGTTGTAGAAACTGTTCCTGGACGGGAACTTAGGTATGGTTTATGCGCTTTATTTAATGTTAAAAGCATCTAATGTGAGTTTGAATATCATTTTGCGTGACGTTTATAGCTGTACTGAAAGAGACGATGGATAATTCATAAATTAAAAACGGTGATGTTCAAACTGTGAACAAACAAATGCATTCTTTGACAAAAGTAGTCTCTGGCATAGAGTTTTTTGAGACTCCGTCCACACACTCTTCTGATTGGCTGTGATTTTTGATTGATATATTGATTGACAGACAAACTGCTTGTTGCTGGAATCTGGTTAGGACATGGTGTAAGGGTTATTTTGGATTGTATCTGATTTTATTCAACATTCACTCAGGTCTGACTGAGAAGCCTGTTCTGGTGGCATCAAGCAAGGACCCCTTAGGAGAAAAAGGTAAGGAATACGGTGAAAACAATTCTCCATGCAGTGATAGACTAGGGTTGTGTGGTATCCTGGTGCTACTGTAGCTATAAAATACCGGCGATGAACAGTTCGTATTCTCACATGAAGGACTTAGGTGGACATGCTCGGCTTGGATTCAACATGAGTCTAGTGCTTCAGGCGCCATTTAAACAAGACGCAAGCAAACGATTAATAATAGCATTTCCTGTTAACTCCCCAAGCGTCAGAAATGAAAGAATTATTCCACAGAATGACTTACTCTGAATATAAACAAAGCGGTTTTGACTTTGTTCACACAAAATATATGTATATTACTCATAATGGGCCACATCCAGTGAATATGTCAAATTGTGATGTGCAAATTCTGGTGAAAAACTGAGGAAAAAAGTAGGTTTTTCTGAAATTAGATTGAAGATAAATTGTGTAGATAAACATCCAAAAGAGATATTCCCTTGTTAGGGCTTATAAGTGATTGTATCACATATGGTTGTGAAGTAATTAGTTAAATCAAAGCACACTGCAACCGATTTTCACCAAATTTGGTGCATGCGGTCGTTTTCAAAAAATGCACAAATATAGCAGTTTTTGTAATGGTAGGCCATTTCACATTTGATGTTATTAGAAATTTTGATGGGCATCTGCAGTCATATTAGAGAATATTTTAGGATGTCCTAAAAAGTGGCAAAACTCCAGTGGCAGCGCCCCCTATAGGTGCGTATCCTCAGAATATCCTGTGGTCTGTGCATCAAGTTTTTAGTATGCTTATATCTTTGCAGAACTTCAGTAAATGAAAATTACTTAAGTAGCATTTTGGCAGCATGGTCTCTAGATGCTGTGTGTAAAATTTGGTGAAGATTGGACTAACGGTCTAGGAGTTTGAAAAAGGTTTTTCAGAAGATTCAAAATGGCGTATTAAGTTATAGATCTTGAAGAAATCTGGATCAATTGCAAAACCTTTGGCCACTCTGTTAAGGCGTGTCTTCGTGTAGTCAATCATTTTTATCAACTCATCTTTGATCACCAAAATGACATATTTAAGAGCTGAACTGTGCAGGACAGCAGATCTTGAGGAGCAGGATTGGACACCCCTGGTTAGGGCTGTTAAATTAATCTAATTTCTAATTGTGATTACAATTACTGATGCCACAATTACGTAATTACAAATAAAAAAAATGACCCCTTACATTATTCTGCATGCTTAAGATGTGTTTTTTTCTTCTCTACAGGTTAAAGATTTTTACCATAGTTTTCGTGTTAGTTTTAGTGTAACATTATAATACCATACATATTTAAAAAAATAAATCGAACCAATGTATAGTTGACATTTGAGGCTTAATGCGAGGCTTCATACATTACATTTTTTACATATAGCCCCTTTAATGGATTAATGTCAACTAATAGGACTTTATTGTGAAGTGTTACCAGAATATCTAACATTTGCTTGTTCTTTATTTCTGCACTTACAAAACCAAACTGTCCTTCACCTGCCTAATGAATTGTCATTATAGCACAGACTCTTTTATTTTAGTTTTAGTATAATATTATTATACCATGCATATTTTAACTTTTTTATTTATTTAAAAAAAGAAATAAAACCAATGTATTGTTGACATTTGAGGCTTAATGCTATAGAAAAACAAAACATTTTCAGGAAGAATGTTTTCAACTTATTTTAATATAAAGAATATAGCATGCAGTCGTTTCAAACAATGGTATAAAGCTATTCAAAACATCATTCAATGTAAATTGTGAGAATTGTAATTAATAATTGCAATTACAATTTTAAGGGAATAATCAACAATTATGATTTTTTTGTCATAATCGTGCAGCCCTACCCCTAACCCACATTCTCAGTGCTTTTTTTGATCCACTATCAATCCCACAATCCACTGTGTTAGTGTCGTTTGAATCCAAAAGGAATGAACTTAAACTTTTTGTTTTTGTTTTAAAGTTTTAAAAAGGCACCTTTAGGGTTCCAGAGTGACTAGCCAAAATGCAAATTGTGTAATTATAGCGCCACCTAGTGTTGGACAGATGTGTGCCTGTGCACATGAGTAGATGGACACGTTTGGGACCATCCTGCCAAGTTTGGAGTCTCTACGATTTACTCTTTGATGTCCATTCACTTTTATGGATGGAAAAACGAAAAGTACAAACTCAATTGTGTTTCCAGTGCTTGATTCCCGATTGAGAATAAGAATAAATTTAGAAGCAAGAAGTTTTTGGGGCAAGTTATTGGGACCCAGCATGTTAATGGCAAAAATGTAAACTGATTTCAGATCTCTGAAGATATCAGAGTCATTTTGATTTGAACCATTTCTATTCCAGAGTTATTCGCAAAACCATTCATTTTCCTATTACAGCGTCATCCTATGGCTGATTATCACCAAATTTAAAACACAGCTTCATATAGACACCTGCTACGCTTCTGCCAAATCTTATAACGGTTGGCCATTCAGATCTGATGAAATTTGATTTCTGGCTGCCTTTTTGTTTATCTGAGTGATATTTGAAGAATGATAGAATTTAGAAAAATCTTGTTTGTTGTAGCGCCCCCTATTGACAATCTCATGCAACTTGACATGTTTTCTTTAGTTCGTGCATCACTTTTCTTTTAGTTTGAGCGTTGTGTTTAGGAGATAAAGATCACTTCATAAAAAATTAACAATGCCAGACCAATTAATTCCCTTATAGCTTTGCAACGCTTTGCCGTATCAAAAATCGTCAGCCCCAAAAGTTAGTGAAGACGCATGCTTTCTCAGTGTTTTCAATTGGATCTATAAGATGTCATACATGCTTAATTCCCTATCTTTCCAATCGTTCAAATGTGTAAAACCCTTTATGGCTGTACTTCAGAAACAGTGCTATCTGGAATCCTGCACTAGTCCTCAGATCTGTCGGAATTCTGTAGGTGTTCATGTACTGAAGTCTTTTGTTGCATTTCAGAGTTACGTGCAGAATTTCTGCCTGGGGAAAACAAAGGTAAGATAAATATTTTACTACTTATGTATTATTTATGTAATGTACCTATACTTTATTTTTATATTTTTATAAGCTAAATTATAAATGATGTGTCCTGTAAAGACTCTACACCGAACGCTGAACCATTAGAGTCCACAGAGTCGCCACCTGTGCTTAGACCAGCCTCCACGGCTCAAGCTGAGACCGCAGAACTAACAGAAGAACCGCCTCTAGAGTCCCATGCAGAGCAAGAAGGTACGATGTGCCTGAAGCTAGTGATGCAACCAAATGAAAATACGTTATTTTTGTATAATTGCATTAATATTAGACTTATTAATTAATTTCATGAACAGAAATTGAAATGTTATAAAAAAGTTGAGAGTTGAAATTGATTTAAAATGACCAAAAATCTAATTGCACATAATGCAGGTTTATATCAACTTTTTTAATAATAGAAATATGTTTCTACTCCCATTTGTTGATGAAATAAAACCATTTAAAGAAAGGCTGTAATCATTTGTTTTCTAGACAGATTTATTCAAACATACATTAAATAATGAAGGCATAATGGCATGATTATTTCAGAAATTCGTTTTATATCTTTCAACATACCTTCTGATGTTCATTCATCTTTATTTGGTGCTATAGCCAGTAGTGAAGAGGAAGAGATGCTTTATGTACGTGTTGCTGCTTGAATTGCAAAATGGCATTTATGTTTTCATGATAAAATTAGAAACTTGAGATATCTTGTTTCACATTAAAAGTATTAAAGCCAAAGCTTAGCGGATGGCAGACACAATACTAATGTTTAGTGAAGTTTTGTTCACACATCAAAAGAAAGCACAGACTAAAAGTTCGATCTTGAGATTTATACATATCAGTATTGATTAAAATGGAGACATGTATATTGTCTACCCAGCTCCAGAGTCCACACGGCCCATGTTTAACTGTTGTAGTTTATCCACATTGTGCATGAAATAGACGTTCCAATTAAACATCACTGTTTGCATCAGTAATTTAAGCCCTTCAAAACCATTTGGCCCAAAACCAAAAATTGCTATTTCTGCTGAAAATTATTGGAAGCCAACATTTCGGTGCGTGCATAGTTAAAGGTGAAATGTGTCATATTTGTGGCTTGATCCACATTAAACAGGATTGGAAAAATAATGGCTGTTTTCAAACATACTAACTTTTCCTTCATTGTTCGGCATTGTTCATTGTTGGGATTTTTGGTTCAATCCCAAAATCCCATAAATTGATAAATCTGTGTGCTTTGTATATGTACATTTCTGAAATACTTAACATGGACAAATCACTTAAAATTTTAATGTAGATAGCTTCACATTTTCTTTGAAGCTGCTTTGAAACGATATGTATTGTGAAAAGCGCTATACAAATAAATGTGAATTGAATTGATGTTGCCCATAAAAACACAATAATGTTCTGTTAGCATTGCAGAACCACTATTCATCAACCTTTGCTGAAGTATTTTGGAAACGAGTCTGCTTTCAATAGATTCTCATTGTGAAAAGCATGATTTATTTACAGCCAAAAAGAAGAAACCAAAACTTCTTAATAAATTTGACAAAACTATCAAATCTGAGATCACCGCAGCAGAGAAACTACGCAAGAAGGTAACAACCTATACTATACTGGCAGAGTACAAATGTTTTTTGTACACAGTATTTTTCAAAATGACCTTTCTTTTTTTTTTCAGGGCAAAGTTGAGGAATCTTTCCGTGCTTTTGAAGCTCTTGTACAGAAATTCCCACATAGTCCGAGGTGCCGATACGGCAAAGCCCAGGTAACACTTTAGCATGAAAGTTAACATTAGTAGGGATGCACGAAATATCAGCAACCATATCGGTATCGGCCGATATATGTTCATTTTTAATGATATCAGTATTGGCCAATATATGTTCATTTTTAATGATATCAGTATTTGCCGATATATGTTCATTTTAAATGTTATCGGTATCGGCCCGATAAGAACATTTGTCCGATATATTAAAGCCAATAAATAATGTATAATTCCCTTCAGCTGAGACACTTCAGATGTCACTGTTCACCATGATGGTTTTGAATTCTTTGAAATATGATTGGAGTCACTTCACAAATATGTGCAGCGCAAGTCTGTTATATCGGCTACATAAGAACATCATGATTGTGTGTTTGGGACATGGATTTAATGGTGAGACTTTTGTTTTTGTAATCAGACTCTCAAAAATGATATCAAAATGTAGATTTAGATTTATCGGTCAATATATCGGTTATCAGCTTTCAAATATAAAGAATTATCAGTTATTGGACAAAATTTGGATTTAGATTTATCGCCCAATATATTGGTTATCAGCTTTCAAATATAAAGAATTATCGGTTATCGGCCAAAATTTGGATTTAGATTTATCAGCCAATATATCGGCTATCAGCTTTCAAATATAAAGAATTATCGGGCAAAATTTGGATTTAGATTTATAGGCCAATATATTGGTTATCAGCTTTCAAATATAAAGAATTATCAGTTATCGGCCAACATTTGGATTTAGATTTATCAGCCAATATATCGGCTATCAGCTTTCAAATATAAAGAATTATCGGTTATCGGCCAACATTTGGAATTAGATTTATCCGCCAATATATCGGTTATCAGCTTTCAAATATAAAGAATTATCGGTTATTGGGCAAAATTTGGATTTAGATTTATCAGCCAATATATCGGTTATCAACTTTCAAATATAAAGAATTATCGGTTATCGGCCAACATTTGGATTTAGATTTATCAGCCAATATATCGGTTATCAGCTTTCAAATATAAAGAATTATTGGTTATCGGCCAACATTTGGATTTAGATTTATCAGCCAATATATCGGCTATCAGCTTTAAAATATAAAGAATTATCGGTTATCGGCCAACATTTGGATTTAGATTTATCAGCCAATATATCGGCTATCAGCTTTCAAATATAAAGAATTATCGGTTATCGGCCAACATTTGGATTTAGATTTATCAGCCAATATATCGGCTATCAGCTTTCAAATATAAAGAATTATCGGTTATCGGCCAACATTTGGATTTAGATTTATCAGCCAATATATCGGCTATCAGCTTTCAAATATAAAGAATTATCGGTTATCGGCCAACATTTGGAATTAGATTTATCGGCCAATATATCGGTTATCAGCTTTCAAATATAAAGAATTATCGGTTATTGGGCAAAATTTGGATTTAGATTTATCGGCCAATATATCGGTTATCAGCTTTCAAATATATAGAATTATCGGTTATCGGCCAACATTTGGAATTAGATTTATTGGCCAATATATCGGTTATCAGCTTTCAAATATAAAGAATTATCGGTTATTGGGCAAAATTTGGATTTAGATTTATCGGCCAATATATCGGTTATCAGCTTTCAAATATATAGAATTATCGGTTATCGGCCAACATTTGGAATTAGATTTATCGGCCAATATATCGGTTATCAGCTTTCAAATATAAAGAATTATCGGTTATTGGGCAAAATTTGGATTTAGATTTATCGGCCAATATATCGGTTATCAGCTTTCAAATATAAAGAATTATCGGTTTTCGGCCAAAATTTTCCTATCAGTGCATCCCTAAACGATAACTATGTTTGCATCCAAAGTTGCGAATTTAACCTATGTGCAAGATTGGAATATCGCATAAAACATGGTTTGTGAGAAGTGTGATGTGTGTGCAGGCAGAAGATGATGTGGCGGAGAAGATGCGCAGTAATGAGATGTTACTGAAGGCTGTGAACACGTATGGAGAAGCAGCTGAGCTCCCGGACGCACCACCTGACCTCATCAAAGCCACTTTAAAGAGACGAGCGGACAGACAGCAGTTCTTGGGTACACACCTTAAATTTGACTGTTAAATTACAAACCGATATACTCATGGTGAAGTTCTCGCTTTGATGCGCCGTTTCAAACTCCCCAAACGAACTTTGTTTTGGCCTGATTTTGATTCGAGATGATGTCACGGCAGTTCGTTCTTCGATTTCACTTGAAGTGCATCAGGGCCTTAAAGGGATAGTTCACCCAAAAATGAAAATTCTGTCATCATTTACTCATCCTCAGTTTGTTCCAAATCTGTATGAGTTTCTTTGTTCTGCTGAACAGAAAAGAAGATATTTTGAAGAATGTTTGTAACCAAGCAGATAGAGCAACCATTGACTACCATAGAAGGGGAAAAAAATACTATGGTAGTCAATGGTTGCTCTCTCTGCTTGGTCACAAACATTCTTCTAAATATCTTCTTTTCTGTTCAGCAGAACAAAGAAACTCGTACAGGTTTGGAACAAACTGAGGATGAGTAAATGATGACAGAATTTTCATTTTTGGGTGAACTATCCCTTTAATAGTGCTGCTTACCGGATTTTTCAGAACACTTAACAGGGTCCTATTATGCCCCTTTTCACAAGATGTAAAATAAATCTCTGATGAGTGTGTATGTGAAGTTTTAGCTCAAAATATTTGACAGATTATATACTATAGCTTGTTAAAATCGCCACTTTTGGGGGTGAGCCAAAACGTGCTGTTTTTGTGTGTGTCCCTTTAAATGCAAATGAGCGGAAAGAGGGCGGAGCTTCAAGATCTCACGCAACAACAAAACAGGATAATCTCACACACTGAAATGTCAGAAGCTCTGTTCAGCCGCATATGTTCTGTCATCTGTCATCTGACATCTAATAAAACTGTGAATTTGGCATAATCGGTCCCCTTTAAACAGACAGTTCACCCACTTATGTAAATTCTGTCATCAGTCCAAACCCTTAAGTTTCTGGTTAATCTTCGGAACACAAATGAAGATCTTTTTAATGAAACCTGAGAGATTTGAATAGTTGTCATGTTCCAGGTCGCACGAGAGGATCTTTAGCTACTTTGGAGAAGCTGGTTCAGATTTTCCCAGAAGACATCAGCTTGAAGAATGACTTGGGAGTGGCTCATCTGCTCCTGGGTGACAGCAAGAACGCCAAACGAATATACGAGGAGGTCAGAGGTCACGGTACTGTCATTAGGTTTAGTGATGTGATTAGTGCACCACTAATTTCTGAAATTCCCCTTCAGGTTTTAGCTGGCGCTCCACATGACGGATTTGCTAAAGTGCATTACGGGTTCATCCTTAAATCTGAAAACAAGATTGCGGAGAGCATTCCGTACCTGAGGGTAATTCTGATTTCATGCACAGAAATCTATATATGTCCAATATCATCGCTGTCTCAAACCTCATATCTCCAAAAACACTGCTTTACAGGAAGTGGAGAAAACACTGTATATTTTAAATAATTTAACACTTGATATTGTGGCTGTATGTGTGCTCAGACACTTGCATGTGTCCTTATATAATTCATATCCTTATCAAAATCAAGCTCAAATGGAGTTGTTGGACATGTGTGTTTTGTCCGTCATTAGTCACAATATCATGTTATTAAAGATGAAGTGCTTCACACAGGTGTGTGTGTGCTGGACTAATGTCAGACTGACGCTCCGCAAATACATGAAACATTAGCCTTCATATATAGTGTTTCTTGAGTACAGTAAAAAACACTGTACATATTCAAACAACAGCTCTTTATTTACCATTGCATTGCAAACAAGCAGAGATGTGTGGGCGGAGTTACAGTCTGAGGAGCCAATGGAGTTACGAGGTTTATTCACAACCTCTTTTAATGCTTTTCATTGGTTAAATATTCGCAAAACCCACAGATTTAAATATTGACCAATAGTAATGATTTATTGAAAACGATTTTTATAGACAAAATATGGAGATACGAGGTTTCCACCTGACATTGATGATTTATGGCTCAATGACATGACATGTATTTTTTGTGTCCGAATTCATTATTTTCCAAAAAAAAATACATGTCACATATCAAATTGATCTACAATATTTCCTTATTTTTTTTGAAATTCATTGGACTTTTTGAGTTGTGAAATGTCAGGTGGTGCAACCAGCAAATTTACATTTAAAAGTATCAATTCCCACTGCAAATGCAAAATGAAGAAATAAATATAAATGTAAACCATTATATAATGTGTACAAATAATAAAAAAAAAACATAAGAACTCTTTATGGAAAATTGTGTTCTGAACACATAGAAAAGAGTCTGTTTATATGAATTGGACTAAAAGGGCAACACATAGAAAAGGGAATGTGATATGCATTTGACAATGATTCATATTGTATATTGTATATTATTTTAAATGAATATATGGTCGCACCACCTGACATTTTCTGAGTGGTAAAATCAGAAATCTTGTTTAATAATGAAATAATGCGCTCTTAAAAGCTGTAAAACCAATGTGAATCAACACCATACGTTTTTGGACATAAAAATGCACGTTTTGCTTAAAATTTAGATTTTTTTATCTTAAATTTTTGACCCATGTATTTCATAAATATTTTGTTCATGTGTGTGTGTGTGTGTGTGTGTGTGTGTGTGTGTGTGTGTGTGTGTGTGTGTGTGTGTGTGTGTGTGTGTGTGTTTAGGAGGGTTTAGAGTCCGGAGAGCCAGGAACGGATGACGGGAGGTTTTACTTCCATCTGGGAGACGCTTTACAGCGAACCGGAGACGAGAGTGTAAGAGGAGTGTTAATGATGAGGAGTGTTTATGATGAGGAGTGTTAATGATGAGGAGTGTTAATGATGAGGAGTGTTTATGATGAGGAGTGTTTATGATGAGGAGTGTTAATGATGAGGAGTGTTTATGATGAGGAGTGTTAATGATGAGGAGTGTTTAAGATGAGGAGTGTTTATGATGAGGAGTGTTAATGATGAGGAGTGTTTAAGATGAGGAGTGTTTATGATGAGGAGTGTTTATGATGAGGAGTGTTAATGATGAGGAGTGTTTATGATGAGGAGTGTTTATGATGAGGAGTGTTAATGATGAGGAGTGTTTATGATGAGGAGTGTTAATGATGAGGAGTGTTAATGATGAGGAGTGTTAATGATGAGGAGTGTTAATGATGAGGAGTGTTAATGATGAGGAGTGTTTATGATGAGGAGTGTTAATGATGAGGAGTGTTTATGATGAGGAGTGTTAATGATGAGGAGTGTTTATGATGAGGAGTGTTAATGATGAGGAGTGTTTAAGATGAGGAGTGTTTATGATGAGGAGTGTTAATGATGAGGAGTGTTTATGATGAGGAGTGTTTATGATGAGGAGTGTTTATGATGAGGAGTGTTAATGATGAGGAGTGTTAATGATGAGGAGTGTTTATGATGAGGAGTGTTTATGATGAGGAGTGTTAATGATGAGGAGTGTTTATGATGAGGAGTGTTAATGATGAGGAGTGTTTAAGATGAGGAGTGTTTATGATGAGGAGTGTTAATGATGAGGAGTGTTTAAGATGAGGAGTGTTTATGATGAGGAGTGTTTATGATGAGGAGTGTTAATGATGAGGAGTGTTTATGATGAGGAGTGTTCATGATGAGGAGTGTTAATGATGAGGAGTGTTTATGATGAGGAGTGTTAATGATGAGGAGTGTTAATGATGAGGAGTGTTAATGATGAGGAGTGTTAATGATGAGGAGTGTTTATGATGAGGAGTGTTAATGATGAGGAGTGTTTATGATGAGGAGTGTTAATGATGAGGAGTGTTTATGATGAGGAGTGTTTATGATGAGGAGTGTTAATGATGAGGAGTGTTTATGATGAGGAGTGTTTATGATGAGGAGTGTTTATGATGAGGAGTGTTAATGATGAGGAGTGTTTATGATGAGGAGTGTTTATGATGAGGAGTGTTTATGATGAGGAGTGTTTATGATGAGGAGTGTTAATGATGAGGAGTGTTTATGATGAGGGTTATGATGAGGAGTGTTAATGATGAGGAGTGTTTATGATGAGGAGTGTTAATGATGAGGAGTGTTTATGATGAGGAGTGTTTATGATGAGGAGTGTTTATGATGAGGAGTGTTAATGATGAGGAGTGTTAATGATGAGGAGTGTTTATGATGAGAGTGTTAATGATGAGGAGTGTTAATGATGAGGAGTGTTATGATGAGGAGTGTTAATGATGAGGAGTGTTTAAGATGAGGAGTGTTTATGATGAGGAGTGTTAATGATGAGGAGTGTTTAAGATGAGGAGTGTTTATGATGAGGAGTGTTTATGATGAGGAGTGT
>JARQWZ010004638.1:100000-103167 GCA_033150135.1 Gobio occitaniae | reverse complement strand
ACTACACACAATCCACACTACTACCCACAATCCACACAACAACTACACACAATCCACACAACAACTACACACAATCCACACTACTACACACAATCCACACAACTACTACACACAATCCACACAACAACTACACACAATCCACACAACTACACACAATCCACACAACAACTACACACAATCCACACAACTACTACACACAATCTACACTACTACACACAATCCACACAACAACTACACACAATCCACACAACTACACACAATCCACACAACAACTACACTCAATCCACACAACAACTACACACAATCACACAACAACTACACACAATCCACACAACAACTACACACAATCAACACAACTACACACAACAACTACACACAATCCACACAACTACACACAATCCACACAACAACTACACACATTCCACACAACAACTACACTCAATCCACACAACTACACACAATCCACACAACTACTACACACAATCCACACAACTACTACACACAATCCACACAACTACACACAATCCACACAACAACTACACACAATCCACACAACTACTACACTCAATCCACACAACTACTACACACAATCCACACACTACTACACACAATCCACACAACTACACACAATCCACACAACAACTACACACAATCCACACAACTACTACACTCAATCCACACAACTACTACACACAATCCACACAACAACTACACACAATCCACACAACTACTACACACAATCCACACAACAACTACACACAATCCACACAACTACACACAATCCACACAACAACTACACTCCATCCACACAACTACACTCAATCCACACAACTACTACACTCAATCCACACAACTACTACACACAACTACACACAATCCACACAACAACTACACTCAATCCACACAACTACACTCAATCCACACAACTACTACACACAATCCACACAACAACTACACTTAATCCACACAACTACTACACACAATCCACACAACAACTACACACAATCCACACAACAACTACACACAATCCACACAACACTACACTCAATCCACACAACAACTACACACAATCCACACAACAACTACACTTAATCCACACAACTACTACACACAATCCACACAACAACTACACACAATCCACACAACAACTACACACAATCCACACAACAACTACACACAATCCACACAACAACTACACTTAATTCCACACAACTTACTACACACAATCCACACAACAACTACACTCAATCCACACAACTACACTCAATCCACACAACTACTACACACAATCCACACAACAACTACACTTAATCCACACAACTACTACACACAATCCACACAACAACTACACACAATCCACACAACAACTACACACAATCCACACAACAACTACACACAATCCACACAACAACTACACACAATCCACACAACTACACACAATCCACACAACTACACACAATCCACACAACAACTACACTCAATCCACACAACAACTACACACAATCCACACAACTACACACAATCCCACAACAACTACACACAATCCACACAACTACTACACTCAATCCACACAACAACTACACACAATCCACACAACAACTACACACAATCCACACAACTACTACACACAATCCACACAACTACTACACACAATCCACACAACTACTACACACAATCCACACAACTACTACACACAATCCACACAACAACTACACACAATCTACACAACTACACACAATCCACACAACAACTACACACAATCCACACAACTACACACAATCCACACAACTACTACACACAATCCACACAACAACTACATACAACAACTACACACAACATGTTTAGGCTTCAGTGTGAACTAATCAAGTTCGTGAATGTTCAATTGTTTCTGTGTTTTTGAGCTAATCTCTTGAATGAATGATTCAATGACGTTATTTCGCAATACTAAGATAACATTTTAATAGTGTTATAAACTTTATTTTGCACTGATTATAATCAAACTTCAAATCCATGGTTGATCCCAGAACAGAGACTCTGCGGCTATACTCCGGCTCGCCACACACACATCCATCAGGCATAACATTATGGCCTCCTCTAGACCCCTGAAGGTGTGCTGTGGTATCTGGCACCAAGATGTTAGCAGCAGATCCTTTAAGTCCTGTAAGTTGCGAGGCGGGGACTTGTTTGTTCAGCTCATCCCACAGATGCTCGATTGGATTGAGATCTGGGGAATTTGGACTCAAACTCGTTGTTGTGCTCCTCAAACCATTCCTGAAGCATTTCTCAGTCTCTCCAGAAAAACGTGAATATGCGATCGCATGATTTAATGCATAATCAGCCAACGTCTGCATATTTAAAGGCCGCAGTTTTTCAAATTCGCAGCATAAATTGCCTATTTCTGCATGCAAAATATGCGGTGCTAGCATGATTTCATAATCCCTGCATTTTCGTTGCAAAAAAGTCACATATATTAGCAGAAAGTTTAAAAATTGTTTGTTTACTGCATACAAGAGCCGCCATTTCCCTCTGTTGCCATGGGAACGTTTTGAAGTGACGTAATTACCTGATGTGAACGTCATCGAAAAGCTGCAAACCCCGTGGAGAAACCATAGATATCACTGAAACCATTAAGAAGCACGCCAATTCCCATCTGCCAACAAAAATAACAGCAAAAGACCAAAGCAAAGTAGTTTCCGGAGTGATGACCGATTTCAAAACACAGCATCATGAAGCTTCAGAGCGTTATGAATCAGTGAGTCGATTCAGCGGTTCAGAGCGTTATGAATCAGTGAGTCGATTCAGCGGGTTGGAGCGTTATGACTCAGTCAGTCGATTCAGCGGTTCAGAGCGTTATGAATCAGTGAGTCGATTCAGCGGGTTGGAGCGTTATGAATCAGTGAGTCGATTCAGCGGTTTGGAGCGTTATGAATCAGTGAGTCGATTCAGCGGTTCAGAGCGTTATGAATCAGTGAGTCGATTCAGCGGTTTGGAGTGTTATGAATCAGTGAGTCGATTCAGCGGGTTGGAGCGTATGAATCAGTGAGTCGATTCAGCGGTTCAGAGCGTTATGAATCAGTGAGTCGATTCAGCGGGTTGGAGCGTTATGAATCAGTGAGTCGATTCAGCGGTTCAGAGCGTTATGAATCAGTGAGTCGATTCAGCGGGTT